>APFE031553368.1:0-77611 GCA_000404065.3 Pinus taeda | reverse complement strand
TATACCAATCATGACAAGTGAGTGATCTAATGCTTTTCTGGCCTCAACTTTGCATTCAAATATGTGAATGGAGTGTCCTTGCTGGTGGATGTGAACCAAACACAACAAGTTTCTCCTCATCTCCGGGAGGTATAGAACATCATGTAGAAGAAAGTCTGGAAGACTAGGTAGTTTGAGTATGATGGTGGCAAGCCCTAATGGCTTGAGTTTTGACATGTCTGCAAAGTATACTACTTAATCAACATTATTAGTGAATTATTCAAAGAAATCTCTTCTGAAAGTCATGTGGCAAGTTGCTCCTAAATCAAGTAACCAAGCATCTTTCCATAAAGAAAGTAAAACATTGAATAAGTCTTTAGTTACTCCAATGTTGCAATGTGTCAAGACATAATGAGGGGACTCACATGCTTTTCCTTTTCCTTTGTCAGGCGTTTTACCTTTTCCTTCATTTCCTTCCTTCTCAATTATGTCCCATGGAAGCTTACATGTGGAAGCATCATATCAATCTCTATTGCATTGTATGGAATGAATATCATACCTTTCTCCTTGGAAATGTCTTCCCCCTTACCTCTAAAATTATTCCTTCCACTTCCTCTTCAGCCACTTCTTCCTCTAGAAGAATCTTGTGCATGATTATTCTCTTTTATTCAAGGAACACAACTTCTTCAGTAGCTCGAGGAATTATCTTCTTCCTAAAAGCCTTCTCTCTCTCTCAGCAAATTTCTTCTTAAGGGAGACAAACGTAATCTCCTTAAGATTTACACTTTCTTGCAATGACTCAAGATAATGTGAGTAGGAAGCAAACTTCTTAAGGGAGACAAAGGTAATCTCCGTAAGATTTACACTTTCTTACAATGGCTCAATATAAAGTGAGTAGGTAGGATATAATGCCTTGACATAAGCTATGATAGGAGTATCTATTTCAACACAAGTGGCTTTTATGTCATGAATAATGGATCTTACTTCTGATGCTCAGGAAAAAGGGTCATAATTTTTCAATTCAAGATTGAACAACTTAATCTTCAATTGAACAACTTCAAGTTCAGAGTGTGAGTCATGCGATTCATTCAACTTTTTTAAGGCTTCAAAGGAATTTGAAAATGGAAAAATATGGCGACTCACCTCTTCATTTATAGATGCTGCAATCAAGGCATAAGTCGTGTTGTTCTTGTTTTCCCAAATGGCAAGCTCATTATTTGAGGTAGCTTTTTCAGGTGCACTGTCTCTTTCTCCTTCACACATTCCTTTCCAAAGTTCATTAAAAATGAGGGTGTGTTTTATTTTCGTGGACCAATGTATTCAGTCAGAGATTAACTCACAAATCCATGTAGTCATTGCAGCAATAATTAAACAACACATTGAATGCAGAGAATGGTTTGTCCAAATGCAAATATTTGACAGAGAGCACGGGGTACGAAACTAAAAGGAGTTATGATGAGGAAAGCTAATTTTGGAGGCTTTCTCTGATACCATGTCAGGCCAGGAATAACTCCACGAATAACTTGTTCCATTTTCATTAAGATAGCATATGACTATATACAAGGAGAGGGGGACTATTGGGTTTCATATCCCAATGTCTCTTCATATTCCAAATTCTCTTACTTTTTTATTTACAATAATCCCAATGTCTCTTCATCTTCCAACTTCTCTTACTTTGCTATTTACAATATTTACACAGGATTCCTAATGCGAAAGATTAGGTGTTCAATACTTTTTTTATAAATTTTTGTTTTTATTTTGTGTTTCACAATTTTATTTAATTATGAGGTGGAAAGGTTATAAATTTAATGCTTTTATGATATTTTTAATTTTTACATGGGTGAGATGCATAATGAAGTAAGTGTTTGGATGCTTATTATGGATGGATGACTATCTATGTTTATCAACTATTTAATTTAAATAAGTAAGTTTTTTTAGTATGGAATTGAAAGGCCATGGTATTGACCCATGGTATTGTAACAAAGCCTATTTACATATTTAGAATCTCCGTAGTAAAGCGAGGATAAATATTCTATAAAAAATCAAGTTTCAAGTTCCATGTTTATTTAAATGTATAAATGTTTAACTTATATATATATTTCTTTTATAATTAATAATAATAAAAGTTATAATTTAGTTAGTTTTTATGATATTTTTAATTTTTACCTCGGTGAGATGCATAATGAAATAAGTGTTTAGGTGTTTATTATTGATTGATGACTATTTATGTTTATGAACTATTTTAATTATATAGCTATGCTAGTTTGTAAAATTTCATTTACTGACCTTTAAGAGGATGTACATATAAAATAATTTTCTATCAAACTACAACTCTAACTCTAGTGGTTTCAAATGATGTGAAATACTTATAACCCTTTACAATTAAGCCTCTATATAAAAACATGTCATATATTTTAATAAATGGTGTGGAATGTAACAATGTTTAAAAAAAAAACATTTAACTAATACAATATCTGATCCAAAATGGATCCAAAAAAGCCCCTAAGTATTCAAAATAAAAAACTATCGCAAAAGGATGAACCTTTAGAAATGGCATATTACACTATCAGGCCTTAAAAAGATGAAGAAATGGCAAAAAACAGAGTTATCAAAGGCTTGGACAATGATGCACAGGAGCCGTCGAATTTGGCCGATCAACGGTCCAGATTCGATTCGCATATCGCAATCAGAGATGGAAAGCAGAGGATATCAGAGGCTACCATATGACTGTTGCGACAACGATCAACGCAAGCCAATGAGGACCGTTGATCAAGCAAGCAGATTGACGACCCAAGTTAGCTCGCAATATCACGTCGGCACAATACAAAGGAGCGCTTACCAATGGCCCGGGGACTATGCAATATGCAATTGCGACATGTCGCATCGCAACAATACAGAGGAGCAGGGCCAATACATGCAACTTGTGATAAATCCGGGCCCGACATGTAAGGACCTACGGTCCATGCGACAGGAAGGGAAACTCCACCATGCGAAGGAATTTGCAAAATGTGAAGTGAACGACCAAGAGACGAGTTTATATGATGTTGGGCGAGTTGAGAGGGTGGTCCCACGAGTTGGGCGGGCCGACCCTCCACTCGGGCGAAGGCAACATGTTGAACGAGTCAGCTTGGGCATTGGGCGTGGGTCGGCCGGGTGACATAACCCGCCACCGGCTCGTATATATTGGAGGGCGTTTAGAGGCAAACGACCATCATTCGATCATCATTTGGCCAACATTAGTTCAAACAAGGAGTTCTGCGGTGCGTGGATGAGCCCGCACGACGGGAAGAACTCGGGCGAAAAACTCGTTTAGAAAAGTCGGGTGAGAAACTCGGGCAAAAAACTTGTGCAAGAAAATCGTGCATGAAACTCGGGCGAGGTCGTTTAGGCAGAACTCGGGCGAGGTCGTTCAAGCAGAACTCGGGCGAGGTCGTCGGGCGGAAAACTCGGGTGAGGTCGTTGGGCAGAAAACTCGGGTGAGGTCGTTTGGGCGAATTGGGTGAGGTTGTTGGGCGACCCGGGCAAAGTCGTTCGGGCAACCCGGGCAAAGTCATTCAGGTGAGCCTGGTGAGGTCATTCGGACGACCCAGGTGAAGTCGTTTGGGCAAACCGGGTGAGGTCGTCAGGCGACCCGGGTGAAGTCGTGTGGCGACTCGGGTGAACGAGTTCGGGTGAACAGGTGGACATGCGAATGGGCGATTGGGTAGGGTGCACCGTGCACGACGAAACGGTGGAAATGGTGAAGTGTTGGAGCTGTGAACAGAGGTGTGACTCGTGCAGAGGCGCCCGTGTGTGGCGACTTGGTTACGACGAGGCGTGCCCAAGTTGGGCAAACAACACGATCGTGCAACGAGGTGAACGAAGGGTTGGTGAGTCGTTCAGCGACCGTGCGGAGGCGCCGATGAGTTGGGCAATTGAGTTTGCCGAAGTTGGAAATTTGGCTAAGTGTAAATTTGGGGTTTCCCAAGATTTAACTTATACTTTGTAAAAGTGGAAAATTATATATATTGATTCAGGCAGACTCATATTGCAGGGAGTTGCCCCTCCCTTTATACTGGTGTGCAATTGTATATGTGTTAATTGTTGTTGATGATGAATATGTATGGGTTTTCATCTGTATAAAGGCTAATAATAATACTTGGTAACAAAAATAAACTAAGTATCGAATGTTAAGGCGTAGTCCATGAACATAAGTATTGGTGAAAAGAAAGTTTTCGGTGGTGCCGCACCTCACCATAAGCGGTTGAAAGACTACCGCAGGTGTGGGGGCATGACACGACGGGTCTTATGGACACAAATATATATATTTTGAGTTCTGGAAAAAACAATTTTTCTATGCAAATTTGCGTTTTCGTTAAATAAACGAAATACAAAGGAAATGCACCGATGCGATGAAGCGAGACCAAAAAGAGTTTATAAATGCAGCTGTGAATTGTTTAAAGTCCACCATAAAGCCAATTGTCGGGATTTCCGTGTTTTAATGTATTTTTCAAATACAAAGGAAAACCACGACACAGGAGCACTTGCAACTTGCGATAGTGATTACAAGCTGACCCGATAGGAGTCTAGGGTGGATTCAATGAATTTTGAAGTTTGATAGAAAGAGTTTCTGCGGATTTTTCCCATGTTTTAGTGTATTCTCTGTGTAAACAGAGAATGACCATTTTTAGGATTTCAAGGGCGTCGATGGTCTCTTTCGTTACAAAACAGGTGGCCACCATCCCTGAAACATTTAGCAATGATTGCTTAATGCTCAGAGGGAGATTTGAGCGCACAGAGGCTGGGAGCCAGAGAGCCCAGAAGAGGAAACGAACGGACATCGTTGATTGGCTTAAAAGCCACAGAAGACAAAGACAGAGGCAAGTAGTGTTGAGATAGAGAGAAGACAGAGACGGAGAGGGAGAGAAAGAGTCTGTGTACTCAAAGAGGCTTAAGGGATTCAAGAAAAATTCTTGTTGTTTTGTATCTGTTGTGTTGAGACTCAATTTGAGCTCACAATTTGTAAAACTTTGCTCTTGAAGACATAATAGAGAGGTCACCATTGAAGGCTGGACCAGGAGACATAGCCCAAGAGTTTTGGGTGAACTCCATATTAAACTTGTTGTGCTATGTGTGTTTGTCTATTATGTTTCTCTAACTACTCATTGTCTATATTATTTGCAATCTTATCAATCCGTTGCACTAAGTAATATAGGCAAATCCATGCACATGAGTCTGTAATACCTTAAAAGTAATCTAAGATCTTCATTTCCAGATCAATATCTCTTCTATCGCATTCTTTCATCAAATATTTTTTATGCAACTACCCTATATACTTGAATGTTATATTCAAATAACCCTGAAAATATTTAATAAAAGTTGTGTACAAATAAATCTATTATATAAATAATAATACTTTTTTAAAGAAATGTATATATTTATGATAAAGATAAATATACATTTTTATTTTTATTTATTTTTAATACTTGAATGTTATATTCAAATAACCCTGAAAATATTTAATAAAAGTCGTGTACAAATAAATTTAAATCTATTATATAATATTCTTTTTTAAGAAATGTATATATTTATGAGAAAGATAGATATAAATTTGTATTTTTATTTATTTATAATTTTGGATTAATAAAGATAATTTTAATGATAAGTGCTATATAGTGGCTGGTACCTCTTTTTAATTTATATATAGCTAAATTCAAGTTAGAGTTAAGGTGTAGAACTAATCAATTTAAGTTGTACTAATTAGTAAATTAAAGTATTTTGTTAATTATAATTCTGCATTGTATACTAAGTGACAATAACAAAAATGTATTAATTGCAGTGATAATGTTTTTGTTGAGAAAATTATATAGAAAATATGTATAGAGTTTATGTCTAAAATATAGATAAATATTTTAATTTTTTATTATTTATTTTTTATTTAAAATATTCAATAAAATTATGTAATTTTTTAAATATAATTTAATGGTTTTTTTTCATGTTTAAGTTTCTAATTCTCTTAATACCAATAATGCGTTTGTAGAACAGTCATATATAAATAATGTGATTGTGGTATAGCCGATCTTCATTTTTTTCTTTTGCTCTCCATGAAAAGTTTTCTGTGGTTCAAATCCTTTATCCATGAAACGCTGTGCATTGGAATAAAAAATAGATTCCCTAAAGCATATGCGGACAAAACGAAAGGAGCAATTAGGTTGGTAAACAAAGACTTTGAGAGTTGAGTGGGGCAGAGGGGCGTTGTCTGTGTTCGTGTTTCTAACATTCGGTAAATCTTGTGAGCTCTTTACGCATAGCCACCAGTTAGCATGGGATTATGGGATTATTTTGTATGGGTAGATGTTTTAAATCAAATATTTAAATAAATTAAAAAATTAATTAATTTAATATTTTGTCATTTGTTTGGAGGTATTATTTATAAGTTTTATAATTTTTTTATGGTAAGAAGATAAGTAATATGAATGTAAGTCTTATCACTAATTTTAATATTTCTAGTATTTTAGTGTTTGAAATAGATTTACAAATAATCTTACCCACTCGTATCACGCCGGGTGAGTTGTCTGTTGTCTGTATTTGTATTTAATGTGCCAAATATTTTCTTTAACCAACAAAGGCTGCCAAATATTTTCTTTGGCAAACAAAGACTTTGAGATTTGTCTGTATTTAACATGCCAAATATTTTCTTTGGCAAACAGAGACTTTGAGAGTTGAGTGGGCGAGAGGGACGTTGTTTGTTTTCAGAGAGGCTAACATGCTATTCCTCTCAACCCCAGAGGATCGTTGTCCGTGTTCACGAACTCCTCTCAACCCCACAGATGCGATTAAGTTTGAGTAAAGTTATTTAACAATTTCCCCGGGCCTTCTTGTCATTTAACAATTTCCCCGGGCCTTCTTCACATCTCGGCGCCCTAAAGATGTGATTGAACACGACTCAATCCTCCAATTCGTCCAATTTTGGATGTGATCTTCCCAGCCATGACACTTAATAGTCATGTGGCAGAACATTTGTGTCATAACCAGCTTAGGTAAAACACCTCCAAGCACTCTCTCAATTCGTTGGTGAGACATGGAGCGGTAATCCAAGCAGGCCCAGCTTGTGGTTATGATGCCAAATGGGGTATACTCTGCATAGAACAATATACAGGAGCAACATATTCAATCCCATCAGTAACATATAGGGGTGATTACCTATTTTCCATAGATCCCTCGACTCCAGAGCCCTCCATCTCAATTCCTTACCTTGGGAGCTCAGACAAGGGGGAAAAGCTGGCCTAGTATCCTCAATCAGTCTTGTTTTCTATAGATCACAAAAATATCATTGTGCTCATATCTAGTATCGACTTAAACAACTGACTGAAGAGTTCAATCATAATATCTCAATAGCAACAGTCTCCTGTTCATGCAGGACATCAAATCAAATATTATATTAGAACAAATATATACATCTGAAAAGGACACCTTATTCATCCTCCCTCTCATAGAGGCAACAACCACAAGCCTAAGCTTGTCTCGTACTGCAACATTATCTCAATATATAAATATATCTCAGTCCCAAAAATATATGGGATTCGCTACCAATTGGATCCACTCTTTATCATCGCAATGTATGAATTTCAGATCAATAACTTGTTCAAAATAAGTCTCCAAAGAGTTTCTTCAACCTACCTCATAGCTAGCCATGCTAGCAACACTAAACTCGAACTTGGTCATTCTTGAATGTTAGGGTCCAACCCTAACCCCTTTATTTATGTAATAAGCCTAAGGGGCCTAGTCAGAGTCATAGTTAGTTAGTTGAGTCAATAAATATCGTAAGCGTTTATCCGCATTAACAATAATTGTAAGTGGTTGACTTGCATTATAGAAAAGGGACCAAAATTCATTATAAATGAGCCATAATTAATAAATAAAGTGGTTAAAAAATATTATTCAAGGGACCACTAGTAGTTAGGGTTTTGGATGTCATAAAGCTATAAATAGTCTCTGTAACCCTCTCCTCCCACATCGACCCAAGCAACCGACCAACTAGGGTAAGCATGTGACGAGAAGCCACTATGATATAATTCAACCTCCTAAGTGACGTTAAGGAAGTGGAAACGATGGAAACACACCATACAAAAATTCAACATTAGCATTAGGACCCTCAAGAACTAATCCAACCTTTCTAGCAAACAGCACCTGGATTCCACTAAGCTTTTGGACCACTTGATCTCTAGAAATTCTCATGCTATGGGCACGCCAGCGTCTAGGGACCTTTAGACACTCTCACAGGCTTACAAGCCAACATCCAGGGACTCTTTTACATAGTGGTGTGCCAACATCCCCAGGATTTGAGCCACCTTTTTAGGCCCAGAGCCCAGGTCACTGCCCAAAATTGAATCACATCTTTAGAACAGTAAAATAACAAGGAAATGGAAGTATAAATTCAATCACTTGAATGACACCTTGAATGGACCCCTACTAGCCATGATAGGTATTTCGTCAAACATATCACAAATAGTAATCTACAAGTGTAAATAACAAATTTGAGCATAGGCGCCTCATCTAATACTTAGTTGAGAATCACTAAGTAGCATTGATGCCTCAACACATCAACTACCATTTCATCCATTAGGTCATAGTTACATTTTCCATTCATTTACAAGTAAAAACATGATGAGATCTATGTTACTGTCATAAAACACATACATAACCAGCATAATAGCATCAGAAATACCAATGAAATTACAACCATATAAACCACATATATTCTAGTATAATACTCATAGAAATACAAGGAGAAATAACCTCATATTGATGAAGAAAAATCCAAACCTGGGATGGGAATTCCACGTTCCGCCCGACCACAAAATGGAAGAGCCAAATCTCTCTTCAGCCATTCACCCTCGTGCCATATTCAAATCATGAACATGGGATCTCATAGAACACATAAAAAAAAAACCATCTAGAGTTTCCAAAGACCATCCACCTCAACCCATCAAACAATGATTCCACCTCACGGTCGGGCATCACAAAACCATCATTAGATCGGTCTCTTTCCAAGCCTTCCAGGGCTCTAGAGAATTTTTCCATCCAAGGCTCCAAGACTAGTAACTCAACCCTTAACTTTTACTGGGTTCCAAAGCATTTGTCCAAACAAGGGTCCAGGACTAGTAACTCAACCCACCAAGGGCTCCAAATTGTTTGTCCAAAAGGACTCGAAGAAAAGAGGGAGGCTCCCTGACTAGTTGAAGGAACAACATGAGAGGTGAGGGAGAGTCAAGAAGGGATTATCAAAGTTGGTGAATAATGAAGATGGTTTAAGCGCAATAAATTCTTTAGATAGGAGGAAACATAGGTGCAAAGTCCCTAAAAAACTTGCAAGAGTAGGACATGACAAAGAGCATAATTGAAATGAAATTCCAAATTGAAATTTGCGTACCCTTGTAAAACCAGAGAGCCCAAATTGGCATGGAATCTATCACACAACAACTTCCATATGAGATAAACTCATATATCTAAAGAAAGGAGGGATGGGAACACATGGAGTGGCATAGGGGCACCCATTTCAATAGAGATAATGATAAATTTATTGTGAAGGAGCCAAGATTGTACACAAGATCCACTTGAGACACCACTTTCAAGCTTATGAAGAATAGCTCTTAAATCCTCTTTGAGAAACATAAAATTTTGTTGTCGAAACCATGTGGGAGAAGCTCCAGAGATCCAAATATTAAATTACTAGACCACACTTGTTGCATAACACAGAATAAGAATCCCTTGTTAATGTCAAATTTCTCTTCACCTTTAGAGAATCTTTGGCATCCAAAAAGGAACACCAGACTCTCATACAAACACCAGAGGTCGGAATCCTTCATATTGATCACCCTGCCTTGCTCCATGGGTGTAATCTCAAGGCCAGAAAATTCACAGTCACAGAAATCATATCAACCTTGAATATAATGAACTTGCACCCTCTAGAGCTTTCATAGATCCTAATATGATGGACGAAAAATAATGAGTTGTCGTCTTGGAGTTGAGATTGCTACATGCAAGGATTAAGGGGACGTGTGGTCTACATGCCTACCTTCATCCAACTCATCCATGGCAATAGAACCACACCACATAACCACTAATTTATAATTCACAATGTTGAGGGAAGGGAAGGACTTATAAAATAGATTCATAAAGTTCACCAAAAAATGGATTTCTCAGCGACATACCCATGTACTCTTTTGTTGAAGCAAAGGAAAGAGATCTGGATAGGGCTCTTCACGGAATAGTTTTCCATCGAGACTTATTGTTGATGACTATATTTTTAGCTTCTAAGAGACAAGGCTTATTTTCCAACTTGTCAGCTTCCTTGTTTTGAGTTCCTAAAATGTGACAGAAGGCCTTGTTAGGGAAGGAATCCAATAAACAGATAATTATGTGCAATAGAAGACTTAGATGGTTGTTCTTAGGGAGAAAGCCATTTTGTAAATATTGAATGGTAATAAGAGAATCTACTAGGATTGGTATGCGGAAAAATTCCACATCCTTGGGCAATTGAAGACCAAGAAAGAACTCATACATTTCAGCCAAATTATTCATCTTTTTTCCAAGCCCCGAGGAATATAATAGAAATTTTCCTCCTCCTACCACCCCATAAATATAATAGAGTTCTTATCTGGATATATTTTTTATATTTCTAGGTTACAAGTATGGGAAAATCTTGAGCATTTTCCTCCGTTTCAAGGATTGTTTTAAAATGTGAACCTTCTTTACAGTACAAGATCATCTAACAATAAGAATCAAAGTCATTTTGATAATATACTCATTGTGAGCTCAACATGTCAGTTGTGGGAATTGAACTTGAGTGGGGAGGATAACAATCAGTCCTTCCAAACCCCAAACTAAACCCAATTGACATTTCTTACTTTACATACATATATATTTATTTAATTTTAGCTTAAAAAAATTTCAAAAATCTATTTTATTCATTAATTTGGAAACAAAATAAAAATTTTTAATCTATTGATACCATTGACCAAAAGAGAATGAAAATAAGGAAAAGGAGAAATCATTTGTATGTGGACTGATTTTCCAAAATGAAGACCATACCAAGATAAATTAAATCAAAAAACATTGGTTGTCCCATTGAACTCCAAATAAATGAGCGTGCCTTCAAATAGTTATGGAATATGTGTGTGTGTGTGTGTGTGTGCATTTTAATTATAATTAGTAGATAAAATGATTGTATGAAAAGGTATAATCATGCTTTGTTTGTCTATTTGTTTGTTTTAAACTAGATAAATGATATGGATGACAAGATACTCTTCAAAATTGTTTCCAACTCCAACCATAACCATTAGTGGTTCAAGTAAGGATGATATCAAAATGTCAAATGTTATCTAAATAATTGAGAAATATAGAGATATGTCATCTTATAAAATATTGAAAATTGGGCATAGAATAGGAAGTGAATGGATGCTCTATTAAGATGCTTTGTGGTGAAAAAACCACTCTTTCTAAACCTGTGGGCGAAAGTCTAGCCATGCTGGCCACACTAAGTGTTGGTGTGGTCTAGGCTGAGTATGATCCCTAAGTGATTGTAACTGGAATTGGCTTAAACGCTCCTGGATATATGCTATTCAACCCACAGATTATCCAAAATTTTCCTAACAATCACTGATCTATATTCTTTTTCTATCCATGAAATTTTTTCTTTTCTTCAAATCCTTTGTTCACCTAATGCTGTGAGTTGGAAAAAGAGAATTGATTCTCGATGATGTATCCAGTGAAAATGAGAGAGAGAGAGAGATTAAATTGGTAAACAAAGACTTTGAAAGTTGAGGGGTACACTATGTATTTCATTGATTGTTCCCTATGTTGGGATTACTTTTTTGTCTAGTCTTGTGTTTTATTTGGACCATATTTTTTTTTTGTCGGCCATTTTTTCTAAACTACATAGGACATTATATTTTTCCTATGAGTTTTGAAGTGAGGCTGAGGTGCATTGTCTATTATATTGATTCTTAACAGGTTTTTCCTACTGGTATTTGTTATAGAATCCATTCTACTGTGTAATAAGTATCAAGTCTATGGCGATTAAGAATCATGTCTATGTATAAATTTCTCATTAATGAATAGCCTATTTCCACTAGATAACTATGTATTAACAATCTCATTAATGAATGGCAGTTTTCTCTGGCAACGCTATGACTGAATTTGCACTCAAAAGAGGTTTTAAGCTTAAATACTCTACCAATTATATTACCCACAGGGGAACGGGTTAGCTGAATCAACAAATAAAAACTTAATCAGAATCATTAAGTGAACCATCGATCAAACTCATAAGAATTGGCACAACTCTTTAATATATGCTCTATGGGCAGACCGAATAACGCAGAAAGCCTCCATTGGCACTTCTCCCTTTAATTTAGTCTATGGGAAAGAAGTGATCCTTCCAAATCATCTAGTGATTCCCTCTTTGGCCTTAGTTCAATTTATTGACGAAACACCAACTTCTTCCTTACAGCTAAGGCAGTTGCAAATCCTTAAGCTATAAGAGCAACGAGAACAAGATAAAATAACTCATGCTCATCACCAAGCATTAGTAAAAGCTTCTTTTGATTCAAACATGATATCTAGAAAGGACTTTTAGATTGGAGATCTAGTTTTAAAATGGGATAAGACTCACGAGGAAAAGGGCAAACATACAAAATTCCAACGAATGTGGCTTGGCCCTTTCCAAATTGCAGAAATCATAGGTCCATCTACTTTTATGTTACAAGATTTAATAGGAAAAAGATAATCTTTACCTGTTAACGGGAAGATCCTCAAAAAATACTTTCCATAGGAGATCATTCTTCTATTTTTGTAAATTAATCTTTCCTTTATTTTGATAATAAAACCAGTTGTAAATGGTTGCATTTGGAATTCACGAAAAAGACAACTATTTCTTTTATATTTTGTTTTTCACTTGTATAA
Organism: Pinus taeda; assembly: GCA_000404065.3. Lineage (NCBI taxonomy): Eukaryota > Viridiplantae > Streptophyta > Pinopsida > Pinales > Pinaceae > Pinus > Pinus taeda. Next base: position 64,690 of record APFE031553368.1, on the reverse strand, counting down.
ATAGAACTGATTTGGAAAATTGGTCATTATTATTGAAAGTTACAGTCAAAGGCTATAAACCTGAAAATGACACTAGTTTCAACCTTACAAAGTTTGATAAAAAGTAACATTTTCTGGGAACTTGTTTTATATCAGTCAAATGAAAGGCGTCAAAAAACAAAACAAAGATTCTCTGTAGAAAATCTCTTTCCAAAAACTTCACAATTGTCGTCTAGAGCTATTCTTAAGGAAACAATGACTTCCTCCCCACCTAGAGAATTACGAGCTTCAAGGAATAATTCAGCGATACACTTTAAACTTAAAGAATAAGAGGTCTCATCACGAGCCGACTTATCATGATCATAAGATATTATAGCTTCCTAACTTTGCCAAAACTGCATACTACAACAGGGCAACGACTCAAGATTGTTGTAATCAAAAGACAAGGGATCTCATCACGAGCCAGCTTTTTCAGCAAAGTTATAAATCAATTGAGTGGCATTGTCATAATTTGGCTACCAAACCAAGGCATTGTTATTTGAGAATTAAAAGAAAATAAAAGCAATAAGTGTGGATATGGATTTACCTTTGAAAATAGTATATTTCTCCAAGTAGGATACAGGATCATTGCTGGGTGACAGGTAACCCTGTCGGGGCTATAAACGCCTACTAGCAGTAGAGGCTCTACCTATGACAAATGAGCATATTTAAAACTGATTTACAAAGAGAACTTTGTTTTTATCTTTATAAACCAAGTAGTGGCTGATGTAAATACAATGACTAGCTTCAGGAAGTAAAAAATCAAAGTTAACCTAGAAGAAAAAAACTATCATTGACAACCGAAAGAATGGTGTACTTTATCTTTCTATAATAAATTTTGATTTTCTGGAAAAGCCTTCTGTTTTGGAAGTTTAGAAAATCAAAAGAAAAAGAGTGATAACTAGTTCTTCCAAGTGAATCGCCAATTGTTGTGGCTAGCAACAACCCCCTTCTTATTTAGTTTTATTACTAATACTAAATAAGTGGAGACCCTTAATGAAAATTTTTTTAAAAATAAATTATTACTTGTATTTCCTTTTTGAATAAAATCTTACTATCATAAATTTAGGAGAATACCCCTAAAAATAAAAAAAGACTTAAGTTTTATGATAAGTTTGAACAAAACCGTTCTCTCAATAATAAAGCGTTGCATCGCAAAAAGGTAGTGGATGCCATCCTATAAACATAATCCTAAGATTGCGAAATCGCGATGCGAAATCACGCACTGAAGACACTCATCACATCGTAGTTCTTCATATGCCTCAAATATCACTTAAGGTAAAATACCTTAAACCGCCGATATGCAATGGCGTGTCTCGCAAATCACATTTCGTAGGAAACATATGGTAATAGATGATTGTCACACACAACGAATCAGCGATATTACGAAGAAAATCACAAAATCGCTTTATCATAGATTTGCAGGGCTCATCGTTCGAAAAATCTTTTCCATAAATCGATGCCCAGTAATGCGCATTCATGTTAATTTAATGAGTTAGTTGATGATCAAAATGAAATATGGTTTTGATCTGATCGAAGGGCTATTTCATGAAGGGTGGTATATTTTATATGATTTCGGCATTTAAAGCTTTCCTGTCACCCTTTTCTTATCATTACTCTTTCCTCATTTGCAAATTGCAGGAGCGAAAAGCAGAGAGGAATACATAGCAGTGTTCAGAATATTATGGGAAAGAAGGGAAAAGCTCTGAGTTCTGAAGACAAATAAATGACGCCCATATACACAAACACCACCTATAATAGAGACGCCGACGTTACTACTTAGGAAGGCATGCATAGTCTACTCGAGGACCTAGTGTAATAGAAGTTAGAGCTACTGCAGACTCACACAAGTCGTCTAAGGCGTCAATTACAAAACTACCATGCTCGTTCTTGCACCGGATAGCGGCAAGGCCCAAGATTCTTCCATACACGGACATGGTCAAATGGGTACTGGATCATGCTGACATAACAGACCGACAGTTTAAGACTAAGAGCCAAGGACTCATTGGCTTGTTCACTTCACAAGATTTAAGGCTCATGTATCATCTGCCAAAGCCACAAGTGACCTACAATAAACAGTTCATGGAGAAGTTCGCTAAGGAAAATGAAGATTTGGCAAAATGCACCAAGGACTGGTCGAGAAGGGATGAACCACTAAAAAAGGATAAACATGGTATGTATAGTACTGGTTCTCTCGCCTCCCCATATTTCTTTGCTGCTTCTATGGTCTGTAGACTTTTTGGAAAGCCTGACATCAACAAATTTTCATCTGAATGGCTACCATTATTAGATGTTTCCACTAATGCTACTATTGTGGATTGGGCTAATATATTTTCTGACAATTTAGCCACAGCCCTTTTAAATTACCAGTCCAAAAGAACTACTACAAAGAGGATTTATCCTCCTTTCTACTTATCCACTTATGTGATGGATGCAATCTGTTATGTTTCCAAGTTTCCTCTAATGGGTTGGAAATGAACTACTTAGGACCCCTTACCCATTCATGTTTATCACAAGGAATTCTGGGATTCCAAGTTCATTCCGTATTTTTACAATATTTGTCATGGAGTCATGTTACCTCTGTACAAAATGTTGTATAATAAAGACACTCCAAGATTTTCTCCCGAAGTGGAGGTCGATATGCTCCCTGTCGTGAGATGGTTTGGAGAAGAACTTTTCACTTATGTCAAAGTATTTGGAAGCCTCGCTTACGCTCATATCCTACCTTTATATGTCCCTAATAAATTACTGGCACGAGAGATTGCATAAAAAACCTGCAGGGTAGGAGGTATGAGCAAAGAGCTGAAGGACAAGAACAAGGCCATTTGGCCGTAATTTCCTGTGGCCTGTGGGGCTTTTTCACTATTTGATTTAGCTCATGCATTCAAAGAAGTAGACAACATGTTATGTCTACAATCATTCAAATTTCCAAGAAGACAATTCAACCCTTATGATATCATTAAGAATTTCACTACTGCAGTCAAAATAAAAGTGTTTTCTAGAGAAGATGATCTTTTTGATGATACATGTCAGCAGAAAAGTACACTGAAAGAAATTCTGCATTCAGCCCAAATGCAATTTCCTCCAGCAGAATTTCAAGAATTCAAATTATACAGAGAAAGGAGATTAGCTAATATCCCTTTGGATAAATTACGCTTGGAACCAGTAAGGAAGCCAACTCCCAGTATCAGTCTCCATGGAAGTTCAAGCACAGACAGGTCTAGATCTAAGTCTGGGAGAGGAACACCAGAACACTCCAAAAATTACGAGAGTGGCCATAATAAAAGCGAAGGGTCAGTAAGGGATACTGCCCAATCTAAGGAGCGCCCAGAACAACAGGTTTTGACCACTCCATAGGTAAATCTTCCTAATCTCATCATTTAGCCACCACCAGTAAGAACTGAGCTGGATAAAGAATGGGAGACATTCAATGACTTAATCAATACTGAGGGGCAGAGCACAAAGACAACTGAGAGTAATGTAGAGATAGTGGATGATATAGTCATTGGAACAATCAGCAATGTCCTAGAAATGGAACATATTCCCATTACCCCATCTTTTGAAATCATGCTCAAAATAGAGGAAATTCCTCCTCTCCATGTATTTTATAGTCCGCAGCATCAGGTGGTGGTGAGAAGACAAATAAAGACAAGGAAATTGGAAAGCGTGCTCTCCCCTGGTGCAGAGCAATTAGACATCCTTTGGCAAGATCCTACCACTGACCCTACTGAAAATCTCACTAAATTATCTCAGATCGTAGGAGCATATGCTTCTACGACCATTGATAAATCATCCGAGGTACAGCAATTACTGACAGAAAAAGAGGATCAAATATAGATTTTGTAGCAACAGCTACAACAAGCCAGCACCAACAGTAAAGCAGAAAAAAAGCTAGAAAAATTACAGTAGGACTTTCAACAAATGCAGCTAGGATACGAGAACAGTTTGGCCGAAAGAGAAAAATAGTTACAGGTTATGCAAGAGATGCATAAGGATGATCCTAATCTTACAGAGTTTGTCACAGAATCCATTTCCTTAAATGGTCAACTCCTACAGCAGCAAGAAACATTGTGCCAAAGAATATTGTAGTAGAGCTCTTATTGCGAGATAAGCGACATAATTACTAATCAAGTTGTGGACTTGCAACATGATTACGATTTAATTGATAAAAGAGTTACTGAATATTTGGTTTGGCAGGAATTAGAGGAAGGGAAAAAGGCAGGCACACCCATAATCAATGAAACCCACAAAGAAATGCGCTTTAATAAATGGGATGCACAGATCAAGAAAGCAGAACAACCGTCAAAAGAAGCAGCCACGGCAGCAAACAATGTCATCGACTGTGTTAATGAAAATTTACACAGGGAAAATCTCATATCAGAGACCACTCCAGGATTTCTACCAAATGTACAGCATCTACAGACAAGCTGGAGACAAATGGCTCAAGAAAGAGCAGAGTCCATCAAAAGGTTAACCAAGTTGAATTGGGATTCTTACTGGAAGTACTTGGTAAAACCACACAGTCAGTGCATGACTCTCAAATGCCTCACTAACTCTGCTGTGAAGATGGCGCCAACACTTGTCTATTCCATTTTCGCGGAACAGTTAAAGTCGGAGGTCAGCCAACCAACTCTCCTCAAGCCAATGCTAGATGCTTGTGACTACAAGGAATAGATACATAGATAGTTCATTGCCAGATTTAGTTTTAGATTCAGTTTTAGTTTTAGTTTTGCTTTATTTTTGCCAGAAATGAGGACAGTCATTTAAACCGCCTCCTATATTTTTGTAACAAACTATTTTTATATTTAGCTAGTAGTATTTTAACCCTTCTCATGCATTTAGAGAAGGGTCCTGAAATTTGTCAAAAACTTGTCCTTAGAACATGCACTTTTTCACCCTCTGAGAAGGTTTTGATGAATGAATGGAACAAGATTTATTGATATCTGTGTTTAATATCTACTACTGAAATTGCACTTTTGTACTCTTAGTAGATGTTGAATTAAGAAGAGATAAATCATTATTTCTGAAGCTCATGAGTAGAACTTGTTATAAATGGTACTTTTATCTCTTAGTGATTTCTGCTTATGTGTTAAGGTGATATTCAGGTTCAATTATTTATGTAGAATGCTTGAATGCTTGAGTTATCATTTGGCACTTCTTATGCCATATGCTTTTCACAATTGTTTCGTCTAACTTTTTATATGAAACGGTTTATCTTTATTGAATTCTTTTCTCATAGTAATTGAATGATCTTTATTACCAATTTCCATTAGAGATTATTTTAGATCACATAACTGAAAGATTAAATCCCGGGTTCGTTTTTAGAATTAGATATTTCTATTCATTAGAATATAATTGCATGTTGTTAAATTAGATTTAGAATTAAAGAATTTTACTTAGGAATTATTAGTAAGGAAATATCAATTCTCAACACACACACACACATGAATTGGGAAACTGGTCCCATATCCTTAGTTGGACCCACCATCCCAAATGGAAAAGGCGCTGCTTCCAAGGTCTGGACCAGGTGGGTATCCCCCTTGTAGTAGACCCGATTTTTGGGGATTCAACATATTTGGCGCTAGAAGGAGGGACCTGAACTATGATTGGAAAGTAAATCTAAATCTAAACACCATATTGAGAGTAAATCGCCCTCACCATCTCCCCTGACTTCTCCATCGCATTTAGAATCTTTGAGTCTTGAGCGAGAAGTCGATAAAACAACAACCACTGCCACAAACTCAAACATTTCAGAGAAATCTACTATTAAACCTCCTGAAGTTGAATCTTTGATCCATAAACTTCAGCTATTTTCTATATCACCCCAAAAATCTGAAAAATCTCAAGGTAGTGTGACTTCGCAATATAACCCTTCTCATCCTCTTACCAGATTGCAGAGTGAAAAGTTTGGTATCGAACCAACTGAGTTACCTCTACCTACAAGGAAAAGAGAAAGGAAATCACCTAAAGGGTCTGATAGTGAGACTCTTTCGTCATCATCGTCCATCTCAACTTCTCCACCGCGAAGTCAACCATCCACCCCTCCACGTCAGATTATTGTCCACCAGACCACTGGAACTTCAACATCCGCTTCTCAATCATCCAGAACTATAATTTCCTCGTCTTCCCAATTACAAGGAACATCTTCTGCGCTTTCATCTATTAGTAGTTCAACGATGGCCCAAACCCCATGGAATAACCCAAGGGTAGTCTTAATGCCGGCACCCTTGAGTCAAATACCGACCCATCCTGAAAAATGGTTGCCTAAGTTTAATCCTCAAACAAGCATGCTAGCAGAAGAACATTAAACAAATTTATGTTATCTACAAATCTCAATGGAGTTACTAATGAATATGTTGTTTTCCGACTCTTTCCTTACACTTTGTAAGGACCAGCCGGATCATGGTACTTCTCATTACCATCTAGATCTATCACTAGTTGGGATATTTTCCAAGAGCAATTCTTGACTAAGTTCGGTGATGATAGGTCTACGACGACACTGATCAATGACCTGTCTAATCTTAGGGCTGAATCAAGGGAACCTATCAATGATTTTAATTCGTGTTTCAATAAACTTTTGAATAAAATTCCTACTGCTTCCAAGCCTAGGGAAGAAGTTTGAAGTGAATGGTACATATCCCCTCTACCATCAAACATAGCAATCTTTGTTGATAGGGCTAACAAAACAACTTTAGCTGACAATATGAAGGAAGCAATAGTGGTAGAAAAACATATCATAGCCTTAGAAAAGAAAAACGTCGTTGATGAACAAAAATCTACGAAGGTCACTTTCAAAGAAGATCCCAAGAAAAAACAATCGAAAGACCCATTTGATTTAGAAGGATTGCATAAAGTTTTGAAAACTATGTCTAACGAAATGGTTGACATTAAAAAACAAGTAGCAGAGACTTCTTCTAAAAATCCTTACAAGCCTTATAGAAGAAATCCTTCAACTGATTCAAAGCCTTCCAATGTTATCACAAATGCAGAATCAGAAGAAGAATAAGAGGAAGTTTCTAACGACGAGCCTACTGATGAAGAAGAAGTTGTAGAAGTACAGGGAATGTGGGATTTCATCCTCCTAGATGAAGAGGATCAAGAGGCATCACCAGTTATTACTAGAAGTAGAAATCAACTCAATCCTCCACAACCTACTCCTAAGCCGAAGAGCGCAAGCTCAATGTCTAAGGATAAATTCGCAGGTAAGAAAACGTCACCCAAAGCGACTCAAACAAGCCCAGTCCAAACAGATTCACCAACTCCATCTGAAACATTGATTGTTTCTGATGAGATGGAGTATAATATCATAGAAGACATGAAGAAGACTAGGGCTAACATTACTTTTTTTGAATTGAATAAGTTAAAACATCAACAAAAGATACTTTTGAAAGAGTTACATGCAAAACCTATTGCACCTCTGCCTGCTGTTGTAATCTCACAAGCTTCTCACGAGATGGGAAGACCTCCAACTAATGTGACTAATAAAGTCGATCCAAATGATATCGCTCTAATTGGAGGCAGGTCAAGATCTCATACTCCCCCATTTCTTCTTACTTATGAAGTTTTCAACAAAAATTTGAATAATTGTTTAGTGGATTCAGGAGCTTCATCTAATATCTTACCTAAATCAATATGTGCAAAGTTGAACGTCCAACCTCAAAAATCTACAGTATGCATAGTTCAACTGGACCGGTCATAGGTTGAAGTGATCAGTGAACTAAATCAGGTTACCATAAGGCTGTCATCTAATCCAAAGGTATGTCAAGTTATTGATATTTTAGTTGCAAACATTCTTGAATTTTATGGCTTAATTCTTAGCAGAGATTGGTCTGAAAAGCTTCATGGATACTTTGCAACCGATTGGTCGCATATGTGGCTTCCTTACAATGGTAAACCAAATCAGATAAAGGTTGAACGAGAAAGACATCAAAAATACATAGTAATAGAATTGGGAGAAAAGGAACCTGTAGCATACAACAACAATATAATTGGCAATTATTCTGTTGACTCTTTCTTAGGAAATTTTAATGCTCATACTTCGCCTTACTTAGAACATTCTGTTTTATCTCAAGTAGAAAACTTTTCTTAAATAGATAGTTATAAATGTGTTAATTTTATAGATAGTCATGTAAATAAATCTTTATTTTGGAAATTATTTTTTGACGGTTCTAAGTCTAACGAGGGAGCAGGAGCAGGATGCGTATTAGTTAGTCCAGAAGGAAACAAAACTATGCTAACTTGTAGACTCAATTTCGATTGCACCAATAACACTGTAGAATACGAAGCTTTAGTCTAAGGATTATACAAAGAAATTGGATTAAATATCAAGTATCTACAAGTCTTCAGAGATTCTGAAATTGTTATTAGACATGTATGAAATACTATACATTGTCTATCAAGTCATTTAAGCATTATCAATCTTTAGTGCAAGATCTAACTGAACATTTTATAGCATTGAATATTTCATCAATTCCCAAACTCCAAAATGCTAGTGCTGACCTCTTGGCAAACGTAGCCTCCAAGCTCATTCCCTCATAAGACTATAGCCCAGACAGATTCTCAATTGAATTGATCTTTAGACCCTCAATTATTGATAACATTGCCAATTGGAGAATTTTCAAAGATGATCCTGATATTGTAAGCTTCCTCACATTAGAGGGATCTTACACTAATCAGATAATTGATGAAGACCGACATGACAAACAGTTGCAACAACATAACACTAATAATGCTATACCAAAATCAGTGGTCAAATTGGAAGACCTATATGATTTGAAAAATCGATTCAAAAGATCTACCAATTCAAAACTTCAAAGTTCAACTTTGAACTATGAATTAGTAAATCTAGGAACTGATACCAAGCCGCAGAATATCAACCTAGGTCTTGACCTAGCCCATGAAGAAAGATTCGCATACATTCCTCTCCTGAAACAATACAAAAGTGTCTTTGCCTGGAACTATGATGAACTTAAGACTTACGACACTTCTATCATTCAGCATACTATCCCAATGATAAACGATGAAAAACCTGCCGAGAAAAAGCTAAGAAAGATCCATCATAATCTGGAGAACCAGATCAAGTCTGAGCTCAATAAATTATTGAAAGCCAAAATCATTTTTCCCGTTTGACATTCTAGATGGGTTTCCAATATGTTTCCCATTAGAAAGAAAAACAGAGACTTTAGAATTTGCATTGACTTTCGAAACCTTAACAAAGCCTGCCAAAAAGATAATTTTCCTTTGCCTCCCATGGAGCAAATATTGCACGCAGTTGCAGGATCAGAATTAATGTCCTTTTTGGATGGTTTCTCTGGCTACAACCAAGTTTTGGTCCATCCTGACGATCAATTAAAGACCACGTTCAGAACCAAATGGGGTACTTATGCATATCAAAAGATGCCTTTTGGTCTAATCAACGTTGGCGCCACATTTCAAAGGGAAATGGGCATCTCATTTAAGGGATTAATAAACAAATTAGTAGTAATCTACTTGGATGATATAACTGTATATTCCAAAAAACGAGGTAATCATCTCAGAGATTTAAAACAGATCTTCCAACATTGCCAAAGGTATCGAATTTCACTTAATCCAAAAAAGTCCTTTTTTGCATTAAGTGAAGGAAAACTTCTTGGATTTATAGTGTCAAAATCTAGAATCCATATTAATCCCGACAGAATCAACGAGATTTCTGAAATACCCTTACCTCACAACAAGAGGGCCATGCAATCCTTCCTTGGCCAGATTAATTTTGTTAAGGTATTTGTTCCAGACTTTTCAAGGATCGTATCTCCCTTACAAGCAATGATTAAAAAGAATTCAATCTTCAAATGGGGCCAAGAGGAATATGAAGCATTCAATTTGATTAAACAAGTGATTGTAAAGGCCCCATCTTTAGCAACTCCAAATTTCTCCGATCCTTTCATTTTGTATACATTTGCCTCTAATAGATCATATGTTCGATACTCACTCAAGCAAATCAAGACAAGGCAGAAGCCCCAATTGCTTTTTTCAGTTCAAATCTACAAGGTGACAAATTAAATTATTCTGATGTCGAGAAACAAGCTTATGTTGTTTTCAAAGAAATCAAACATTTCAGACCCTTTCTGCTTAAAACCCATACAAATCTCATAGTACCATTTCCAACGGTAAGAAATCTCTTAGTAAAGGAGGACGTGGGTGAGAAAAGAGCAAATTGGGTTACTGCCTTACAAGAATACGATGCTGAAATCAAACCAACAAATATTGTAAAAGATCAAAGCTTTTGCAAAATGCTAGCTGGAGCATCACTTATTTCCGATATACCATCTGCAAAAGTACAAATGTATGAGGTAAGCCTAAACGATATTGAATCATTATATGTTGATATCATATTTTATCTAAAGAACAGATATGCTCCTTCAAACCTCGATTATACAAAGAAAAGAGCCCTAAGGGTGAAGGCTAAGCAATATCAACTCGTGAACGACGTACTTTTTAGGATGAATTATGATACTCTTCTCCTTAGATGTCTTGAGAAATCTGAAACTGAAAAGGTGTTTCAGGAACTCCATGATGGAACAGCAGGTGGAGATTATGCTGGAGATGCGACAGCACATAAAATCATACATGCAGAGTACTATTGGCCTATACTATTCAAAGACGCACATAGCTACGTAAGGAAATGTCAAGTTTGTCAAACTGTTGCTGGAAGACAAAAGAAACCATCGTTGCCTTTGCAACCAGTCAATATCGATCAACCTTTTGATCAATGGGGATTGGATATAATAGGTGAGATCATTCCTCACTCTTCTAAACAGCACAGGTATATCCTTACAACTACAGATTATTATACTAAATGGGTAGAAGTAGTTCCTCTCAAGACAACTAATGTCGAACACATTATTGATTTCATAGATCAGTTCATAATCAACAGGTTTGGTTTACCCTCTGCTTTAATGTTTGATAATGCATCGTATTTCTTTGCAATGTTATGATTGAATTTGCACTCAAAAGAGGTTCTAAGCTTAAATACTTTGCCAATTATTACCCACAGTGGAATGGGTTAGCTGAATCAACAAAAAAAAACTTAATCAGAATCATTAAGCGAACCATCGATCAAACTCATAAGAATTGGCACAACTCTTTAATATATGCTCTATGGGCAGACCGAATAACGCAGAAAGCCTCCATTGGCACTTCTCCCTTTAATTTAGTCTATGGGAAAGAAGTGGTCCTTCCAACTCATCTAACAATTCCCTCTTTGGCCTTAGTTCAATTTATTAATGAAACACCAACTTCTTCCTTACAACTAAGGCAGCTGCAAATCCTTAAGCTAGAAGAGCAACGAGAAGAGGCTAAAATAACTCATGCTCATCACCGAGCATTAGTAAAAGCTTCTTTTGATTCAAACATGATATCCAGAAAGGACTTTTAGATTGGAGATATAGTTTTAAAATGGGATAAGGCTCACGAGGAAAAGGGAAAACATACAAAATTCCAACGAATGTGGCTTGGCCCTTTCCAAATTGCAGAAATCATAGGTCCATCTACTTTTATGTTACAGGATTTAACAAGAAAAAGAGAATCTTTACCTGGTAACGGGCAGATCCTCAAAAAACACTTTCCATAGGAGATCAATCTTCTATTTTTATAGACTAATGTTTCCTTTATTTTGATAATAAAACTAGTTGTAAATGGTTGCATTTGGAATTCACGAAAAAGACAACTATTTCTTTTATATTTTGTTTTTTGCTTGTATAAATAGTATTGACTTGGAAAATTGATCATTATTATTGAAAGGTACAGTCAAAGGCTATAAACCTGAAAATGATACTAGTTTCAACCTTACAAATTTTGATAAAAAGCAACCTTTAGTGGGAACTTGTTTTATATCAGTCAAATGAAAGGCGTAAAAAAAAAACAAAGATTACCTGTAGAAAATCTCTTTCCAAAAACTTTACAATTGTCATCCAGAGCTATTCTTAAGGAAACAATGACTTCCTCCCCACCTAGAGAATTACGAGCTTCAAGGAATAATTCAGCAATACACTTTAAACTTAAAGAATAAGAGGTCTCATCACGAGCCGACTTATCATGATCATAAGATATTATAGCTTCCTGACTTTGCCAAAACTGCATACCACAACAGTGCAATGACTTAAGATCGTTGTAATCAAAAGACAAGGGGTCTCATCACGAGCCAACTTTTTTAGCAAAGTTATAAATCAATTGAGTGGCATTGTCATAATTTGGCTACCAAACCAAGGCATTGTTCTTTGAGAATTAAAAGAAAATAGAAGAAATAAGTGTGGATATGGATTTCCCTTTGAGAATTGTATATTTCTCCAAGTAGGATATAGGATCATTGCTGGGTAACAGGTAACCCTGTCGGGGCTATAAACGCCTGCTAGCAGTAGAGGCTCTACCTACAACAAATGAGCATATTTAAAACTGATTTACAAAGAGAACTTTGTTTTTATCTTTATAAACTAAGTAGTGGCTAACATAAATGCAATGACTAGCTTCAGGAAGTAAAAAATCAAAGTTAACATAGAAGAAACAAACTATCATTGACAACTGAAAGCATGGTGTACTTTATCTTTCTATAATAAAGTTTGATTTTCTGGAAAAGCCTTCTGTTTTGGAAGTTTAGAAAATCAAAATAAAAATAGAGATAACTACTTCTTCCAAGTGAATCGCCAATTGTTGTGGCCAGCAACAACCCCCTTCCTATTTAGTTTTATTACTATTACTAAATAAGTGGAGACCCTTTATGAAAAAATTTAAAAAAATAAATTAGTACTTGTATTTCCTGTTTGAATAAAATCTTACTATCATAAATTTAGGAGAATACCTGAAAAATCAAAAAAGACTTAAGTTTTATGATAAGTTCGAACAAAACCGTTCTCTCAATAATAAAGCGTCGCATCGCAAAAAGGTAATGGATGCCATCCTATAAAGAGAATCCTAAGATTGCAAAATCGCGATGCAAAATCACACACTGAAGACACTCATCGCATCGTAGTTCTTCATATGCCTCAAATATCACTTAAGGTGAAATACCTTAAACCGCCGATATTTAATGGCGCGTCTCGCAAATCGCATTTCGCAGAAAAGATATGGTAATAGAAGATTGTCAAATGCAACGGATCAGTGATATTGTGATCTGCGATATTGCGAAGCAAATCACAAAATCGCTTTATCACAGATCTGTAGGGCTCGACGTTCGAAAAAGCTCTTCCGTAAACCGATGCCCAGTAATGTGCATTCATGTTAATTTAATGAGTTAGTTGATGATCATTAATGAAATATGGTTTTGATCTGATCGAAGGGCTATTTCATGAAGGGTGGTATATTTTATATGATTTCGGCATTTAAAGCTTTCCTGTCACCTTTTTCTTATCATTACTCTTTCCTCATTTGCAAATTGCAGGAGCGAAAAGCAGAGAGGTATACATAGCAGTGTTCAGAATATTATGGGAAAGAAGGGAAAAGCTCTGAGTTCTGAAGTCAAATAAATGACGCCCTTATACACAGACACCACTTGTAATAGAGATGTCGACGTTACTACTTAGGAAGGTATGCACAGTCTACTCAAGGAAGAAAATCCCAGAGTAATAGAAGTTACAGCTACTGCAGACTCACATGAGTCGTCTGAGGCATCAATTACAGAACTAGCATGCTCGTTCTTGCACCGGATAGCGGTGAGGCCCAAGATTCTTCCATACACAGACATGGTCAAATGGGTCTTGGATAGTGCTGAGATAATAGACCAACAATTTAAGACTAAGAGCCAAGGACTCATTGGCTCGTTCACTTCACAAGATTTAAGGCTCATGTATCATCTGCCAGAGCCACAAGTGACCTACATTAAACAGTTCATGGAGAAGTTCGCTAAGGAAAATGAAGATTTGGCAAAATGCACCAAGGACTGGTCGAGAAGGGACGAACCACTAAAAAAGGATAAACATGGTATGTATAGTACTGGTTCTCTCGCCTCCCCATATTTCTTTGTTGTTGCTATGCTCTGTAGACTTTTTGGAAAGCCTGACATCAACAAATTTTCATCTGAATGGCTACCATTATTAGATGCTGCCACTAATGCTACTATTATGGATTGGGCTAAGATATTGTCTGATAATTTAGCCACAACCATTTTAAATTACTGGTCCAAAAGAACTACTACTCAGAGGATTTATCCTCCTTTCTACTTGTCTACTTATGTGATGGATGCAATCTGTTATGTTTCCAAGTTTTCTCTAATGGGTTGGAAATGGACTACTCAGGACCCCTTACCCATTCATGCTTATCACAAGGAATTATGGGATTCCAAGTTCATTCTATATTTTTACAAGATTTGTCATGGAGTCATGTTACCTTTGTACAAAATGTTGTATAATAAAGACGCTCCAAGATTTTCTCCCGAAGCGGAGGTCAATATGCTCCCTGTCCCGAGATGGTTTGGAGAAGAAATTTTCACCTATGTCATAGTATTCGAAAGCCTCGCTTCCACTCATATCCTATCTTTATATGTCCCTGATAAATTACTAGCACGGGAGATTGCATAACAAACTTGCGGGGTAGGAGGTATGAGCAAAGAGCTGAAGGACAAGAAGAAGGCCATTTGGTCATAATTTCTGATGGCCTGTGGAGATTTTTCACTACTTGATTTAGTTCATGCATTCAAAGAAGTAGACAACATGTTATGTCTACGATTGTTCAAATTTCCAGGAAGACAATTCGACCCTTATGATATCATTAAGAATTTCACTACTGCAATCAAAATAAAAGTGCTTTCTAGAGAAGATGATCTTTTTGATGATACATATTAGCAGAAAAGTACACTGAAAGAAATTCTGCATTCGTCCCAAATGCAATTTCCTCCAGCAGAATTTCAAGAATTCAAATTATACAGAGAAAGGAGATTAGCTAATATCCCTTTGGATGAATTACGCTTGGAACCAGTGAGGAAGCCAACTCCCAGTGTCAGTCTCAGTGGAAGTTCAGGCATAGATAGGTCTAGATCTAAGTCTAGGAGAGAAACACCTGAACACTCCAAAAATTCCGAGAGTGACCATAATAAAAATGAAGGGTTAGTAAGGGATACTTCCCAGTCTAAGGAGCACCCAGAACAACAGGTTTTGACCTCTCCATAGGTAAATCTTCCCCCTCTCATCATCTAGCCACCACCAGTAAGAACTGGGCTGGATAAAGAATGGGAGACATTCAATGACTTAATCAATACTGAGGGGCAGAGCACAAAGACACCTGAGAGTAATGTACAGACAGTGGATGATATAGTCATTGGAACAATCAACAATGTCCCAGAAATGGAACATATTCCCATTACCCCATCTTCTGAAATCATGCTCAAAATAGAGGAAATTCCTCCTCTTGATGTATTTGATAGTCCACAGCATAAGGCAGTGGTGAGAAGACAAAGAAACAAAAGGGAATTGGAAAGCATGCTCTCCCCTGACGCAGAGCAATTAGACATCCTTTGGAAAGATCCTACCACTGACCCTACTGAAAATCTCACTAAATTATCTCAGATCGTAGGAGCATATGCTTCTGTGACCATTGATAAAGCATCCAAGGTACAGCAATTACTGAAAGAAAAAAAGGATCAAATACATATTTTGTAGCAACAGCAACACCAAGCCAACGCCAACAACAAAGCAGAAAAAAGCTAGAAAAATTACAGCAGGACTTTCAACAAATGCAGCTAGGATACCAGAACAGTTTGGCCGAAAGAGAAAAATAGTTACATCTTATGCAAGAGATGCATAAGGACGATCCTAAGCTTACAGAGTTTGTCACAGAATCCATTTCCTTAAATGGTCAACTCCTACAGCAGCAAGAAACATTGTGCCAAAGAATATCGCAGTGGAGCTCTTATTGCGAGATAAGCGACAGAATTACTAATCAAGTCGTGGACTTGCGACATGATTACGATTTAATTGATAAAAGAGTTACTGAATATTTGGTTTGGCAGGAATCAGAGGAAGGGAAAAAGGCAGGCGCACCCATAATCAATGAAAACCCACAAAGAAATGCTCTTTAATAAATGGGAAGCACAGATCAGGAAAGTAGAACAAGTGTCAAAAGAAGCAGCCACAACAGCAAACAATGTCATCGACTGTGTTAATGAAAATTTACACAGGGAAAATCTCATATCGGAGACCACTCCAGGATTTATACCAAATGTACAGCATCTATAGACAAGCTGGAGACAAAAGGCTCAAGAAAGAGCAGAGTCCATCAAAATTTTAACCAAGTTGAATTGGGATTCTCACTGGAAGTACTTGGTAAAACAACACAATCAGTGCATGACTCTCAAATGCCTCACTAACTTTGCCGAGAAGATGGCGTCAGCACTTGCCGATTCCGTTTTTGTAGGATAGCCGGAGGTCGGTCAGCCAACTCTCCTCAAGCCAATGCTGGATGCTTGTGACTACAAGGAACAGATACATAGATAGTTAATTGCCAGATTTAGTTTTAGATTCAGTTTTAGTTTTAGTTTTGCTTTATTTTTGCCAGAAATCAGGACAGTCATTTAAACCACCTCCTATATTTTTGTAATAAACTATTTTGAGATTTAGCTAGTAGTATTTTAACCCTTCTCATGCATTTAGAGAAGGGTCCTGAAATTTGTCAAAAACTTGTTCTGAGAACATGCACTTCTGCACCCTCTGAGAAGGTTTTGATGAATGAATGGAACAAGATTTATTGATATGTGTGTTTAATATCTACTACTGAAATTGCACTTTTGTACTATTAGTAGATGTTGAATTAAGAAGAGATAAATCATTATTGTTGAAGCTCATGAGTAGAACTTTTTATAAATGGTACTTTTATCTCTTAGCGATTTTTGCGTATGTGTTAAGGTGATATTCAGGTTCAGTGATTTATGTATGAATGTTTGAATGCTTGAGTTATCATTTGGCACTTTTGTACGATGATAGCTATTCTATTTATGCTTAATATATGAGTGACTTCTTATGCGATATGCTTTTCACAATTGTTTCATCTAACTTTTTATATGAAACGGTTTATCTTTATTGAATTCTTTTCTCATAGAAATTGAATGATCTTTATTACCAATTGCCATTAGAGATTATTTTAGATCACATAACAGAAAGATTAAATTCCGGGTTAGTTTTTAGAATTAGATATTTCTATTCATTAGAATACAATTGCATGTTGTTAAATTAGATTTAGAATTAAAGCATTTTATTTAGGAATTATTAGTAAGGAAATATGAATTCTCAACACACACACACACACATGAATTGGGAAACTAGTCCCATATCCCCAATCGGACCCACCATCCCAAACAGAAAAGGAGCTACTTCCAAGGTCCGGACCGGGTGGGTATCCCCCTTGTTGTAGACCCGATTTTCAGGGCTTCAACAGGGGAGTACAATGCACTATGAGATGGAAAGTTTGATGTTTCCTAAGCCTCCCTTTGTTTTTTTTCAATTGGTATCGCTTTATTTATGTGGCAACAACTTCAAATCAGCAACTTGTTATATCCAAGGTTATACCGCAAGCTCTTTAGGGGGAGAATAATAACACGTGGAGTAACTAAATTCCTTTTCCATTGATGTTAAAGGGAGAGAGTGATCAACCATTCACTCTTCAGAAGTAGAGGGGGAGAGTGAGAAGACAATGGTATATAGTGGAAAATTATTCAACCTAACAAGGGGAAGTGTTGCAAGGTGGTGGTGTTCCCATCAATGACTAGAAAGGTGAGGAGGTGTTTCCCTCAATGTCAAAGGGGGATAGTGTTAAGTATGTTGGCATTTTTTGGTAGTAGTTTTCATTGATGTCAAGTATAGTCATTGATTTCGTGTGATGTCAAGTTGAGGGGAAGCTTGTTGAGTTGCCATGCATGATGATTATGTTGTTATTGATGTCTTGGTTGTTTATGTTAAGTTGATGATGACTAGGTTGTTTATTGAGTAGCCTATATTTGAATGAATTTTTTCTTCAAGTAAGTTGCTCAAAATCACATGAAAAGTGTTTGGTTGGATAGTCCTCTCAAAGAGCCTTCCAAATATATATGGAACTAAGCCTAAGTCACAAGGGATTAGGAGAAATTATGGTTTGATGTTTAGCATGGCTCCATGGTTCATGGTTCCAACAAACATTTGGCTATCTAAGGTTGGAGTAGGATGGATGATAGTTGACAGGTCGAATCAATAGATAATAAGATCCCTGATTACATAACACCCAACACTAGGTGGACCCCAAATTACATGGCAAGATTACTTGGCAAAGATAGGTGGTAGACTAATGATGTGGCCCAATGAGACAATGACATATGGAAGTGACATGTATATGATGACATGTGGTGTTGAAATGTAGCAACAAGAATATTCCAATTTTAGTTTGTCCTTGAATTAAAATTGAGAATTCAAATTCAAATTTAGTCTCACCAGCTATTTGAAAAATAATTAATTAATTCATCTTGAGTTAATCAGTTGGAGAAATTCAAACATCAAGTCTTTGTGAAGTCATGCAATAGTTATCCCTTTGATTGAGGAAGTTATCCCTTAATTAAGGAGATAAGGATGAGTTGTATTTGAATTGTAATTAGTTAGCTCAGTTAACTGAGTTAAGTTCATTTAAATTAGTTCCAAACAGTTGGAGGAACTAATTGTGATTTTAGTCAGTTAATGCATGCATGCATAAAACTAGTGTACTCCAGATAACTAAATATTCTCTCATAAATAACTCATGCATGTCAGTTCATACAAAGGCTCAGTTGAGATTAAAGGCAGGGACAGTGTACTATCAGTTGCAAGAATTTTCATATAAGAAAATCACTTACATGCAGAAGGAATTCATTCCTTGAGATTTGCACAGTTTTACAGTGCGTTGGAGCAGTGTGTGAGATCAGTGTCACACAAGGTTATAGCTGGAACACCTAGGGAAAATAGGAGGCTTGGAGGGCAGAAATAAAGGCATATGAGTTATCTTGTCTGTCTATGAGCAGTGAGAGGGATTGTACTGAGAGCTGGATAGCTGTGAGAGCTAAAGCTTTGTGTAATCCTGAGATATTTCCATTTGTATGATAATATATCTAGTGGGGTTTGTAGCTAAGGCTTTCCCCGGAGTATTCTTATGTGTTTCATGTTTGATTGATTCTTCTTCTCTGTTATATGTGTTCTGTTTGATCTTTCTCAAATTGATTCAGCATCCACAAGTTTGATTATAGAAGTAGATTAAGTATTTTGCTTTAGCACATTGCATAATCAGATTAATCTACAGTGAGAATTTCTACATGGTATTAGAGAAAAGGTGATTAGAGTTGTGAACAACATACTAAGAAGGGAACAAATTCAAAGTTTGAAGTTCTTGATTGCAAGTACAAAATCGAATTCTTATCACATCTCAAAGTTCACCAATGGTGTTCAATGGCTTGAGACTCAAGTATGCACTGGATGGTAGCTCAAATTACATAGCATGGAAGGATCGCATGGAAGCAGTATTAGAAGACAATGGTTTGAAGGATTTCATTGATCAATAAATCCCCAAACCAGCTACAGCTAATGCACAAGAATTGGCTGAATGGAAGAAGTGTGTGGTGAAGGCAAGAAGGATTCTTCTAGAGGGAGTTTGAGACCATATTTTCTTGAGTCTCCATGGGAAGGAGACTTTGCTTTCAATGAGGAAGACATTGAAGGTCCTATATCAGAATAGTAGCAACCAGAGGAAACTGGCGCTCAAGGACAAGCTTCAAAAAGTCAAGTGTGAAAAGGGAAACACTATTTCTACATAGCTGAACAAGCTCACCACCTGCAGAGATGAGCTTGATAGTGTGGGAATAATGACAGTCGATGATGATATGGTGAGTCTTGCTCTCCTCGGTCTTCCTAAGAGCTGGCATAGCTACCAGGACTCAGTGAATGGAAGAGACAAACTGCCGGATTGAGAACGACTGTGGTCAGATCTGATACAGGAGGATATTAGGAGTAGCACCAGAGATGGTTCCTCATCTAAGCATGATGATGAAGAAAATCTAGCCTTAGCAAGTAAGGAAAGGAAAGAGAAAGGGAAGGCTTCCCATTCCAAATCGAGTTCTTCTCATGGTGGGAAGAAGATTGACAAATCTAAAGTGAGTTGTCTAAATTGTCATGAGGTGGGCCATTATGCAACTAATTATCCATTGAAGAAATCCAAGAAGGGATCCTCCGAAGGATCAGAAGGTGAGGCACTGTCCTTTTAGTTCGAATTGGATTTTACACTCATCGTATGTATGGTTTCATTGATGGTGGGTTGTGTTTGGTATCTCAACAATGGAGCCTTATTCCACATGACCCGCGATAAGAGTTTATTCAATACCTTGGAGGATAAATACCTTAATATGCACATAGAGATGGGTGATGATGGAAAGTATCATGTTTCAGGTGAAGGTACAGTTGTTTTTCAGAGGGATTATGGAGCTCCTCTCACCCTGACTGATGTAAAGTATGTGCCTGGGCTGAAGAAGAACCTGGTATTAGTTGTGATGTTGGAAGAAAGAGGCTATGATGTAGTCTTCAGTAAAGGAAAGGCATTCCTGAGACACATAGCCACGGGTCAGACCATGAGGATTGGGATTCGAGTAAAGAATCACTACAAGCTGGAGGTAGATGGTTGTGCTTCATTGAGTTTGAAAGTAGAATTGGTGCAAAGCCAAGACATTGGCAAGTTATGTCATAGGTGGTTGGGCCACTTACATCATGGGACCTTGAAGATAATGTAGTAGATTTCTACCAGACTTCCCAAAGGTAAACTTGAGCAAGTGGACACATGCAAAGGTTGTACCTTGGGAAAGTACGCCAAGTCTTCCTTTCATTATCGAGACAGTCGAGCTGAAGCAATCTTGGAGCGAGTTCATACAGATGTGTGTGGACCATTCTCGACAGCCTCCACCGCGAAACAAAGGTATTATGTGATTTCATTGATGATTTTTCTTGTAAATACTAGATCTATTTCATGCAGAAGAAGGATCAAACCTTCTCAAAGTTTTGTGAGTTCAAATATTTGGTTGACAAAGAATCAGGGAAGAAGATCAGGGCCTTGAGAAGCAACAATGGTGGAGAGTATGTCTCTCAAGAGAATAAGGACTTCTGTGCAGCGGAAGGAATTAAACAGGAGTTGATAACACCTCATAACCCAGAGCAGAACGGGGTGGCCGAGAGGAAGAACAGAATGATTGTGGGGGCAACTTGGGCGATGCTGCATGACCAAGGCCTACCACTTCATTTGTGGGCTGAGGCATGCAACACAACGGTCTATTTGTAGAATAGAATCCTGTATCGCATACTTGGGATGAAGACACCAAAGGAAACTTTCTCTGGGAAGAGACCAAATGTGGGTCACTTCAGGATCTTTGGCTCATCGGTATATTTCCATGTGACCAAGGATGCCTGGAAGAAACTTAAGCTAACAGCTGAGTTGGGGATACTTTTGCAATACACTGATACACCTCATAACTATCGGGTTTACTTGCCTACTAGTCGAAGGACAGTGGTTCGCAGATATCTTAAGTTTGATGAGCAGAAGGCCATGCGAGTTTCCCTTGAGAGGGAGCTCCAACTACAGGTTGTGGAGGAACTTTTGGTTCCTAAGGAGGAGGAGCCTCATACTGATGCAAAGCAGCCGCATTTAGAGATTCCAGGAGTGGAGACATCCACTCAAGCAGAGCCTTTCAGAGATGGGTAGAAGCGCACGAGAGAAGCTGACAGATTGTTGTCAGATGCGAGAGAGAATGTGGGAGAACCATCTTCTCAGCACAGACAGAGGAGGTCACTTGATAGGTACACTAGATACATGGCCCTTGTTGGGGAATGTGTTGAGACCGAGCCATCTTCCTTTGAGGAAGCAATGCAGCATCCGATTTGGGTTGATGCTATGGTGGAGGAGTATGACTCCATAGTTCGGAATAGTGTTTGGGATGTGGTTCCAAGACCGGAGAACAAGTCAATTGTGAGTTCTTGTTGGCTTTACAAGGTAAAGCAAGTTGTTGATGGTAGTGTAGAGAAACGCAAGGCACGATTTGTTGCCCATGGTTTTTCACAGGTCGAGGGGATCGACTGTGATGAGACTTTTTCTCCTGTAGCAAGGTACTCATCTATCAGATCAATGTTGGCACTATCAGCACAGATGGGTTGGAAGATCCACCAGATGGATGTGAAGACTGCATTCCTCAATAGCAAGATTGAGGTGGAGGTGTACATAGAGCAGCTGAAAGGTTTTGAGACATTCGATCGTGAGTCACATGTGTGCCAACTCAAGAGAGCTTTGTACAGGCTCAAGCAAGCACCTCGTGCTTGGTACACCAGGATCGATAACTACTTCACCGGGTTGGGCTTCACAAAGAGTGAAGTGGATGCGAAACTGTACCACATCATGGTAGAAGATAAGCAGTTGATCATTGTTCTTTATGTTGATGATCTCATATTGACAGGAGATGATCAGTTGATCATGTCTTGCAAGGAGGACCTTGCAAGAGAATTCGAGATGAAAGACATGGGTATTATGCACTACTTCCTTGGCATAGAAGTGTGGGAGAAGGATGGGGAGTTGTTTGTGTCTCAAGGCAAGTATGCCAATGAGATACTCAGGAGATTCCACATCGAGAAGTGCAAGCCCATGTAGACTCCTCTAGTAGGTAACTGGAGGAAGGAGGATGCAACTTTAGGAGAAGTAGTAGAGGCTACTATGTATCGGTAGCTTGTGGGTTCACTAATTTACTTAGTGAACACTCGACCAGATTTGTGCTATGCTGTGAACGAGCTGAGTCAAGCTATGGTTCAGCGTAACAAGATGTTTTGGAAGGAAGCTAAGCATGTTTTGAGATACCTTAAAGGCACATCTCACTATGGATTATGATACAGACAGAAAGAGGGAGTGAAGCTACACGGCTTCACAGATGCAGATTGGGCAGGAAGTCCATCAAATCAGAAGAGCACATCAGGAGGAATTTTCAACCTTGGGTTCAGCTATAGTTTCTTGGTATAGCAGGAAACAGAGGTCAGTTGCACTCAGCTCAACAAAGGCTGAATACATGGCTACAAGTCAGGCAGCATATGAGGACATTTGGATGTAGAAAATTCTAGTTGGTTTGTTTGATCAGAGGATCGATCCAACTGTGATCTATTGTGATAATCATAGTTGTATCAAACTCTCTGAGAATCTAGTATTTCATGACAGGTCCAAGCACATCGACATTCAGTATCATCATCTCAGAGACTGTGTGGTGAGGAGGATCATGTTGTTGCAGTATGTTTCGACCGAGGAGCAAGATGCTGACATTTTGACTAAGGCATTGTCAAAGTATAAATTAGAGTTCCATAGAGACAGGATTAGGGTGGTAGATAATCCCTTTCTTGTTGAGAGGGACTGTTGAAATGTGGCAACAAGAATATTCCAATTTTAATTTGTCCTTAAATTAAAATTGAGAATTAAAATTCGAATTTAGACTCACCAACTATTTGAAAAATAATTAATTAATTCATCTTGAGTTAATTAGTTGGAGAAATTCAAACATGAAGTCTTTGTGAAG
Source organism: Pinus taeda (assembly GCA_000404065.3). NCBI lineage: Eukaryota > Viridiplantae > Streptophyta > Pinopsida > Pinales > Pinaceae > Pinus > Pinus taeda. The sequence goes on along the minus strand of APFE031553368.1, from coordinate 41,136 downwards.
TCATGCAACAATTATCGCTTTGATTGAGGAAGTTATCCCTTAATTAAGGAGATAAGGGTGAGTTGTATTTGAGTTGTAATTAGTTAGCTCAGTTAATTGAGTTAAGTCCAGTTAAATTAGTCCCAAATAGTTGGAGGAACTAATTGTGAGTTCAATCAGTTAATGCATGCATCCATGACACTAGTGTACTCCAGATAACTAAATATTCTCTCATAAATAACTCATGCATGTCAGTTCAAACAAAGGCCCAGTTGAGATTAAAGGCAGGGACAGTGTACTATCAGTTGCAAGAATTTTCCTATAAGAAAATCTCTTGCATGCAGAAGGAATTCATTCCTTGATATTTGTGCAGTTTTACAGTGTGTTGGAGTAGTGTGTGAGATCAGTGTCACACAAGGTTACAGCTGGAACACCTAGGGAAAATAGCTCAAGACAATAGGAGGCTTGGAGGGCAGAAAGAAAGGCATATGAGTTGTCTAGTCTGTCTATGAGCAGCGAGAGGGATTGTACTGAGAGTTGGATAGCTATGAGAGCTAAAGTTTTGTGTAATCCTGAGATATTTCCACTTGTATGATAATACATATAGCAGGTTTTTTAGCTGAGGCTTTCCCTAGAGTATTCTTCTGTGTTTCATGTGTGATTGATTCTTCTTCTCTGTTATATGTGTTTTTTTTGATATTGCTCAAATTGATTCAGCTTCTGCAAGTTTGATTTTAGAAGTAGATTAAGTATTTTTCTTTAGTACATTGCATAATTAGATTAATCTACAATGAGAATTTATACATGTGGCAGTTTGTGATCGTGACATGTGGTAGGTGGATTTGGGGATTTTTGGTGGCTAAGTGGCCCTCTCTGAGTGACACATGGAAATGATGTGGAATGATAAATGGAAGAATGTGATATAGTAATGACATGGCATATGAGGTGGTAGATCCTAGGGACTCATGCCATGAAGTAGTTTTGTAAGGCTTTGCAATGTTAGGAATTTTGGCGATTTTTCATCTGAAGACACAAGTTCATCTGTCTATTTGAGATAACGGAGGTGTAAGCATCGAAGTAAAGGAGTGGAGACTTAGAATCTTGAATCCCCACATTATGGTTGAGAATTCGATGGCAAGATGATCCATCCATCATGGTGGCAGTGCAAACTTAGCTGTAAAGAGAAAGAGGGACCAAACCATCAAAACCCAGGATGTAGGCCCCAACATAAAAAGAATCTGACAGGTGGTGGAACTGTGGAATGGTTGCAGGGTATGGGGATTGGATCCTTAGATCTTGAATTAATATGGATGCATGGATTTGGCCGATGTTTGGTGAAACGACAAACTATTGGTCATAGAGCCTAGTCAAAGGGGACCTTGCAAGATGTGACAAGGTGTCTAGTGGACCATCGAGTTAGAAGGTCATCCATATCAGAAAAAACTTGGCTGACATTTGAGTCTAGGTTGATAGTAGTGGCTAGCAGTTGAGCTCAAGCAACAAGTGGTTGGTCGACAAAAGTTAAGGCCCAAGTTCCGGACCTCAATCACATGGGGCTAGAGTGTGAATGTTGAGGATCATATCACCAACTAGACCTCAAGTCACAAATCATAGTGCATTTAATGATTCGTCAGCGCAAACAAGGTTAAGATCCAGGTCCCGACCCATAATCATATGCACCATGGAGCTAAACACCATGGACTACAAGATAAAAATTTGACATTCATGCTCTAAATTCTTTTAAAGAATTAAATTCATAGAGGAACAAAATTGTAGGTGTTTCATATTTATACAAGGAAAATAATTGACATTGAATGTGTGCTCCCATGCAAAAAAATGTACGGTAGCTACTATTGACATGAATAGAACACACAACTCAGGTGGGTGCTTGCAAAGATAAGGGGGTTGGAGCCTTTTATAGGGTAGTGCCTACAGAATTTGATGTAATATGTAATTGGTACTTACATTTACATCATAATGAAAATAATTTGTGGTTTTCACCCCTTATATTAACTTTTGATGTTCAAGCTTCATGTGATTGCTATATTGTTATCTTGTTGAATGTGTTTAATTAATTAATTAATTGTTAAGAATGTTCAAATATTGATTTACCCACCTTTTTAGTATTTTCCTTCTAATCACCAACAAAGATTTATCTTAACTCCTTATTTATAATGCATTCAAACTAAATCAAAATTTGAGAAAAGATTTTTGTCAAGTCCATATTAAAAGTGAACACTCAAATATTTTATATATAACTCACATATAACCCACATTAAAATATTATTTTATTAATATTAAAGAAATTATAGATTTTTCATATTAAAAAATATAAAGCAATTATAATATAAAAAGTTGATATAAAATTATCAAACTATTATTTTGTTATTAATCATTTTCCAAATATTACTTTACAATTCTATATTATCAACTTGAAAAGAAATTACACATCCTCTCATATTACAATATAAAAAAGCTTATTTGAAACAATAAACCGTCATAAAAAAGATAAATTGATATAAAAAACAAAAAAAAAACATATTAATACAACTGGATAAAAAAAAAACACAAAAACGTATTTAAATTTATGTATTGTTTAAACCGTATAATACAGTGTCTGAATTTTGAAAATCTGTGATGACACTTGAAAAACTTTGTTTGTGCGTAAACTCATGCCATCAATTTACATACTAATCCAAATCATTGACGTCCCTTGTTTTTTTTCCAAGACTAAACCCCAGACGTTGTGGTCATGTAATCAATCAACAACAGACGTTATGGTCAAGGAAGGAATCTCCAGGCTTGAATATTCAATCCACCACAGACGTTGTGATCAATATGCAAGGAATATCCAACTTACCCTATCAACAAATTTCGAGAGAACAGTCAATCAGCCACAAACGTCGTCGTCTTCTTGCAAGCAATTGCCACAGTTATCCACGTGAATAGTCAATCAACCACAGACGTTGTGAGCATGCAACGAATTTCCATACTTATCCACGATTGAATGTTCAATCAACCATTCACGTCAAGAAATTTCCACACTTATCACATACTACGATTGAATGTTCAATCAACCATTCACGTCAATATATATCCGCGCTTTCTAGAGTCATCTTCTTCTCATGAAATCAAGACTAAACCGAACACTGGGAAAAAAAATATTTCACTAAAAGAATCAATCAACCACAAACGTTGTGCTCATGTAATCAATCAACCACATCATTCAACCACAAACGTTGTGTTCATGTAATCAATCAACCACAGACGTTGTGGTCATGTAAGAATTTTCCACACTTCTCCACGATTGAATATTCAATCAACAAGGAGTTTCCATATTTATCATATCACTTATCATATCAACAAATTTCGAGAGAACAGTTAATCAGGCACAAGCTTCGTCGTGCTCTTGCATGCAATTGCCACAGTGGTCCACAAGAATAGTCATATATATATGTCGGCGGAGAGGAAGGCAAGAGATTCAAATATAGAAAGATCCACTTCACTAGAAAGATGTATCTTTTACTTTACTAGAAAAAAATGGTTCATTGTAGCAAAACATTTTTAATTTCACAAAATAGTCCTAGAAATTTTTATGCAAATTTAATTTCTTCCCTGTAGTTTATATTGGTTACAACATTTTATTGAATCAAGAATGTTTCTATGAACTGTTTTTCTTTATTAAATTCATATATATTACACAAAATATATGAAGATATACATTGGTAGCATTAGCATTAGTGAATAAGAAATTCATTTTTTTTTAAACCTCTAGAAATATTTTATTTAAAAGAACGAATGCTTTTAATTTTTGTGAATATAATTTTCACACTATAAATTTATATAAACTTAAAGTGGTATTTTGTAAAATTTTGTAAAGAGAAATGAAAATCTCAAATTATTATAGTTTTTATGTCTTAATGAAAAGGATGAATGTCAAATTTCAAGACTTTGTTTGTCTATATGAAATTTTTACATATTATCTTTGTTGTGTAAGATCCAATTTTTAATTAAGATTATGGATATATACCAAATTTGGGAGAAGAAAAACCTAAAGTTTATTGGTGTTAAGATAGAGGGATTGGAGCCAAGTGTGAGCAAGATAGATTGCTACCATATGTCTAGATGCTCTTTACTTCCTTAAAGAAAACAAAGCATCAAGTTTGTAGATTCATTTGTGGATGCCACTGTTGGATCCAACTCTACACATTTTAGTTTTGAAGGTATTTTGCAAAGGAAATGATAATTTTAGGTGCTTGGGTGGGTGACCAAAATGCTCTCTCTATAAAGAATGGTGAGAAGACAATATGTTTACCTGCAGCTATAAGATAGAAGAAGGGTCAACTAATATTGAAAGTTGTGCTCAAGGATTTTTGTGGTTGTCGTCCTCAAGATAATTATCATGTTTTCCTATTAATAATTATAGTAATCCCATCAATTATAGCAAATTCCATAAGGTGTCATTGACAATCCCTACCTAGTTTATTGTCTCATTATTGGTTCTAATTCTTGTGATAATTTTCATTCGGTTTTGCCTTTAACATTACTTCCATTATAATTATTTCATTATTTTAAGTTTCAACTAACTTGTGTGATACCTTATTCAAGCGTAGGATTTTCCATATTCCTATAAATAGTGGTGAAAAGTGCATTCTTTTGTCTCTCTAACAATCCATTCCACTCCCTTGTACTATCTTGGCCTATGGAAGGTGTTCATATTAATTTGACCTAATCTCAAAGGTTTGTTATGAAGAAGGGGTTACAAAAATCCTCTTTTATCCAACATCAGCAAAACTCAAAACAAATGGCATCATTGCAATCAATTTGTCGAGATATTTCTGGTGATATAAATTTTATCTCAATCCATCTCTTAGATTGAAAGTTATTCCCTTTTAATTTTGACCAATTATATAAAGCCACATCAACATTGAGTTTTCATGTGGCATCCGCATGGATCTTACCTAGCTCACGTGGAACCATCATATCAACATAATACATGGCTCATGTCATAATAGTGTTGCCACATTGCATCCACGTGTAGTCCACATGGAAACACCACATCATCATAATGGTGGTCCACATAATAATGGTATTGCCACACGCCATCCTTGTGGTCATTGCCAGATGCTCATGGCACTTGCCACATGAACTCAAGCACTGGGCGTTACTAGGGTTTTCCCCTTTATGTTTTGCAACTTTTTCATGTTTTATCTTACTCACAACATATCCAGTGTTACAATGTTGTATTAACTCTTGTCATCCCTAAACCTAGGATCTACGAATCAATTCCTCATGCAATGTATTTGGAATAGGAACCAATGTATGATATATTGGTCATCACAAATTTGGCACCTCACAAAGGTTTGTGCTCTCATCCACATCTAAATACGAGATACATAGATGTTTGACTTATTCACAAAGGTGTCTGACCCTAGATACAAATGGCATGTGGAAAGGATATTCAAACCAATGGCATACCTAGACTCACCACAAATCTGATCCCTCATAAATACAATGTAGGACCCACCAAATGATATCCAACTCATGATAAATCTGGCCCCTTACAAAATTATATTCCCTCATCCCTTGTTAGGGTGCAACCTTAACCCCTTTATTTATGTAATAAACCCAATAGGGACAAGTCTTATTTTGTAATCGAGCACTGCTCTGCTGGAGGTTGCCCCCTCGAAGAGGCAAGTGAACATTGCATTCATCTCTAAATAATAAAATATTTTTTTTTTTCTCATTTTATTCTATGTTCTGGGTTGTATTTCTTCGCATATTTGGTATTCTGGAATTTCTCACAGGTCAAGAGCATAATAAGTGGTATTAGAGCACTTTCCAGGGCCGGTGGTACCTCCATTTTGTTAGAATGTTTTTTTAGGCTAGAGACGTGCTCCAACATATTTAAACCACGGGATTTGTTATTGAGAACATAAACTTGTGGATTTGGGGAGGCATGCATGCATGAAATACAAGAGGCGGCCACACTTGTTGGACTCCCTTGTAACCCTTGTGGGTACCCCTTTGAGTAGTAGCACTTTAGACAAAACCGTGCATGGACTGCACTTCCACGTACCCTTTGGGTATATCAAATGCCCCCTAGGATAACCTGAAACCTCAGCTTTGATAAGCCTTCGGCCATCTTGCTACTACTGTACACTAAGAATGGCACTCGGGGAGATTACTCGCACGTATGATAGGGTACACGGGTAGTATGGCTAAGGGTATGGTTGATCCTCCTTAGTTAGTGCCCTAAAAGATTAGGTCAATTACTATTGTTGGGCCCTTATGTATATTGCAATCTGTAGCACCTGACACTCCTTTGTGACCATAGTTACCTCTGCTCTCTAAATATCACCCATTATCTTATCTTCCATATCAGATCCAACAGTTGGGTTTCTACTGCCGCAGTGCACATCACATTCAGCAGTTGGGGTTTCGCAGCCAGATCTGACTCTCTACATAGTAAGGCTTACTGCTTCTATAGTTTGGGCCCGATTTTCACAAGACACTTACAAGAGACTTATCCCATAAGGTTCAAGACAACGAGCTAATTGTAGTGGTACCATTCACTTGTAAGCTTCAATTTTTTGGCGGTCCCAAAAAATTTCGAAGTGACATCAAGTGATCGAGATTTGTATATGGTAGAAACCGGATCTCAAGTCATGGCCAATGAGAAGATCGAGTGCCTTGAAACAAGGTTGGATAATTTCAAGGAACAACTGGACAAAATTTCAACATTCATTGAACACCTCACTAAGAGCATGTCGGGGTTGCATCATGAGGCACACAGTATTGATGAACACCTTGAAGGAGAATCTAGCAATCATATTCACTTCCATAGAAATAATCAACATTCCCATCCTCAGCCACCCAAGCTGGACATGTGTAAATTTGATGGCTCTAATCCGGCAGTATGGGTAGCACAAATGGAACAATATTTCATTCTAAATGATATCTGTGATGATCCAACCAAACTACGTGTGGGAGCCCTTTTCTTGGACCAAGAGAGATGGCAATGGTGGTAGTGGCATGTGAAATGTTATCCTGGGAACATAACTTGGCAGGTGTTCTCAAAATCCCTTAGTGACCACTTTGACAGAGAATCTAATTTTTTGGATCATCTTACTAAGCTTCGATATACATGCACAGTAAAAGACTACATTGTAGCATTTGAGACATTGGTCATCTGAACAAAAGGTCTCAGAGATGAATTCTACTTGGAGTGTTTCATTAGTGGTCTCAAAGAAGCCATCCAAGCACATGTCTAGACGCACCACCCACCTACATGGATAGGCGCTTGCACAAAGGCTATCGAAGTGGAACTTTCTTTAGCTGCCCTGTCTAATCATCCAAATTTCATAGCCAAGGGGTGTCCCAACCAAGCTCAGGGCCATACCCAAACACTTAAGGTTCAAAAGGTGTCTCTTGCAAAAATGGTGGAACGACGAAAACAAGGATTGTGCTACTACTATGATGAAAAATACTCCTCGAGGCATAAATGCAAGGAACCAAAATTCTTTCAAATTGATGCTACTGATCATAACTCATCTAAGGAAGCCCCACCCCTTGGGGGGGCAGAGGACAAAGATGAAGAAACCCAGCATGACAATGATCTCACAGCTACACCAGATGAACCAGTTATCTCGCTGCATGCTTTAGTGGGCATTTCTACGCCCCAAACTCTCAAAAAGAAAGGTTTTCTTAAACATCACCCCATATTGATATCGATTGATAGTGGCAGCACTGATAATTCTATCCATAAGCAAGTCGCTGAAGTTGTTCATTGTTTTGTAAAGGCAGTCTCTAATTTCCATGTCCTTATTACTGATGGCGGGATAATGAAATGTGAAGGCCATTACGAAAATATTAAGATGGGAGACTACCACGTAAAGGCCCACATGTTTGCGATTAATATGGGTGGTTATGACATTGTCTGGGGTGTTGAATGGCTTCACACACTAGGCCCAATCACAATGGATTTCCAAGAGTTATATATGAACTTTAAGTAGAATGACCACATTCATACACTATGTGGACTTCAAGCAAGTGCTCCTACTATCATCAGCTCGCATTGAATGAAAAAGTTGTTAAAAAATAGCCATAATCGATTCATCGCCCAGTTTAATGCCATCCAGCCCATAGAATCCACTACTCTTCATATTCATCCTGAGATGAAACAGGTCTTAGAATGCCACCAGCAGGTATTTGAAAAACCTAAAGAGCTTCCACCCTCTAGAGGTCAACATGATCATAGCATCCCTTTGGTCCCGAGGGCCCAACCGCCTAATGTGCACCCATATCAATATCCTTTCACCCAAAAGAATGAAATTGAAAAAATAATCAATGAACTCCTTGAAGCAGGGGTTATTCATCCTCACATCAGTCCTTATTCATCACGAGTGGTCATGGTGCTAAAGAAAGATGGAGAATGGCGCATGTGTCCAGACTTTCTGGCCCTCAACAAGCTCAATGTCAAAGACAAATTCCCTATTACGGTTGTTGATTATTTGCTTGATGAACTACATGGTGCTTAATTCTTTACCAATCTAGATCATCTCTCTTGCTATCACCAAATACGCATGAAAGAAGAAGGCATTCCAAAGACTTCTTTCCAAACTCATGAAGGTAATTATGAATTCTTAGTCATGCCATCTTTTCTTTGTAATGCTCCATCTACTTTTCAAAGCCTCATGAATCACTTGTTGAAACCATATCTCTGAAAATTTGTCCTCATTTTCTTTGATGACATTCTCATCTACAGCCTAAACTGGGAAAACCATCTTCAGCATGGAGACCTGATCTTGCAACTTCTCTGGAATCACAAATTATTTGTCAAACTATCCAAGTGCTCTTTTGGTGTGGAAGAAGTTGAGTATTTGGGCACATTGTGGGTCGTGAAGGTGTCAAGGTTGATCCCAAAAAGATACAGGCAATGCAAGATTTGCCCCAACCAAAAACCTTGAAGATTCTGAGGGGATTCTTGGGGCTCACTGGCTACTATCGCAAATTTGTTCACAATTATGGTTGCATTGCTAGACCCCTCACTAACGTTATTAAGAAAAATTCATTCCTCTGGATTGATGCAGCACAACGGGCATTTATGGTTCTCAAACATGCCATGTGTTCCACTGCCGTATTGGCACTACCGAACTTCACGAAATATTTTGTGATTGAATGTGATGCTTCAGGTACTGGTATTGGTGATGTCTTAATGCAGGAAGGTTGACCCTTGGCTTTCACTAGCCAAAAACTGAGTGGGAAACATCTGGGTCAATCTACCTATGAGAAAGAAATGATGTCCATCTTACATGCAGTAGATACCTGGCGACCATACTTATTAGGGTGGCATTTCCAAATCCGCACAGACCATCAAAGCCTCAAATATTTTTTGGAGCAATGTCTCTCCTCGCCACAGCAAAATAAATGGCTAGCCAAAATGTTGGGATATGATTATGAGATAATTTATAAGAAAGAGCATGATAATGTAGTAGCGGATGCTTTATCATTCCAATATGAGGATGAAATCACCCTACTATCAATCTATCTTCCCATACCATATTGGATTGAAGAAGCCCACAAGGAATGGTTTTGGCACCCCTCTCTCTCCCAACTTATTAATAACTTGAGAAAATATCCTAATTCCTTAGTCAGCTACTCTTAGAAGGATGGGATTCTTCACTATAAGGATCGAGTAGTTATATCGCCAACATCCACCCTGAAAACTCACATTTTGGTAGAGTTGCACTCATCTCCCATTGCAAGGCATGCAGGCTTTTAGAAGACTTATGCTTGCACTCATCATTCTTTCTTTTGGATGGGCATGAAAAATTGCATTCTTACTTTGGTAGCTGAGTGTCATGTGTATCAATGCCACAAAGGAGAAACCGTCAGGTTACCAGGCACCTTACAACCATTGCCACTCCCTGCCTCCATCTGGATGGATGTTTCCACGGATTTCATTACTGGTCTCCCAAATTCGGGAAACAAATTATTCATCATGGTGGTTGTGGATAGACTTTCTAAATATGCTCATTTTTGCTCTCTACCCCACCCATTTACCCCCACTTTGGTGGCTCAAGCTTTCATGGACCAGATCTTCAAACTGCATGGCATGCCAACTTCCATTGTGTCCGATCATGACTCAACTTTCACCGGCAAATTTTGGAAATAAATTTTCAAGACACAAGGCACCCAACTCCAACTAAGTACTTCCTATCATCCCCAAACCGATGTTCAAACTGAAGCAGTCAACAAATGTTTGGAGACATACCTAAGATGCTTCACTTCAGAAAAGCAGCATCAATGGGTACAATGGCTACCTTTAGTTGAATGGTGGTATAATATTAACTACCATGAAGCAACCAAGATGACTCCATATGAAGTAGTGTATGGCCAACTTCCACCTTCACTTATTTCTTATATCCTTGGGTACTCTAAAGTGCAAGCAGTTGATCAACTCCTATAGAATCATGTCGCCATGCTAGCTTGTCTCAAAAATAATCTCCATCAAGCTCTAGATCGAATGAACCAACATGCAGACCAGTATCATTCAGAGCGTACATTTCAAGAAGGGGATCAGGTACTCCCATGGCTACAACCATATAAGCAAACATCACCCAAAGAAAACTGCTGCCAGAAATTAGCTCCAAAATTTTACGGACCTCATCAAATACTTCAGCGCATTGGAGCAGTAGCATACAAGATGGCCTTGCCACTAAATTCAAAAATCCATCTAGTATTCCATGTATCATGCCTCAAGAAAGTGGTGGGGAACAATTGTTGAATTCAAACGAGTCTACCTAAATTGGATGAGGAAGGTTCACTATGGCTCCAACCAAAATAGGTCCTCGACACTCGTGAAAGACATTTGCGCAGTCACACGATTAAGTAACTCTTCTCTAGGGTAGGGTTCATATCTACAAGAATATTGCAAAAAGAGTTGGTTATAAAAATGTGCTCAGTAAGTGTTTCATGTGATTACTCGATGCTTGAAAGAAGAAGTTTGATATGCTTCGGTATGGATAAATATCAAGACTCTCACACAAGATTGGATGGCATAAATATAATGATATTGATCAACATCAAGCATAGTCTCCAGACAAAATAAATGGAGTTAATAATGACAAATCCAAGAAAGATGATGAATTTTGTTAACCAAGTTCGATCCATGGGAACCTTAATTAAAAGTGTATTCATGGAGAAGGACCGTTGTACAATATGGAGATGGATCATGCAAAATGATCTTGATCTCAAAGGATTCAAGTAAGAAAATACTTTGATGAAAGGGCCATCATAATAATCTAAATCTAATTTTGATATTTATTGGTATTCCTTATCTGGTTAACATATTATTTTTCTACCTAGAAGGATATTCAAAAACTTCATAATGACCATTGAGGCAAGTTCAACAATTGGTGTTGAACTTGATTCAAAGGACATGTGAATTGAGTGAATGATTTTAACAATACTTGAAGGGTTACGTTGTCAAGATGTTTACATCATAATCTTGGATTTGAAAGGTAGCAGTATAAGAGGATGATCTGATGTTCATGAAGATCACTTTCATGTTTAAAAGGAGTTGTGATTGACTCTATTTTTCATTGATGATAACTAGAGGAAAGTGATATGGAAGGTTGATGGTCTGAACCCTGACATAAGAATAAAGGAAGAGTATGGATCCATAATATCATGAAATAAATAAGCTCGATATAATGAGATGCAAAATGAAGGAGGAGCCATGAAGCTACTACTTGAAGATCTCCATGAAGAACTTGTAGTTTACACACTTATGAAGACAAGTTAGAGAGCCTATGGTTATGAATTCCTAATTGAAAGGAAGTGTAAGAATCTCATCTATGATTTATGGGGATTAATTAGTATCCCCATATGTTGAAAAAGGAGCAAGGACCTATTCCATGATTAAGAGGGAATGGGGATATCATCCCTCATTGAGAGAGAGTGATGTTAGACAACATATTTTCTTCTTCATGTTTCATGCACTAGGCCACGACTAACAACCATATGTCTAAGTGAAGGCCATGGAGGGAGAATGGAGAATGGAGGATTGGACAAGCATCTAAGATTTATACTACTTGAGGACAAAGAATCCAATATAGGAAGTATTATTGTTGTTCAACACTCTGAGGATTGGAAAGGTATCCAAGACAAGAGTGGTCGATGTGGATTGATATTATTTGAGGATTAGGAATCCAAGATAAGAATAGTCCAAAAAGGAAATACCTAGTAAACATCTGGATGGGGTATGTACCTTGAAGAGGTAGCGTGGTATCTCACATAAAGCCTCCCAGCATTATGCTCTGATATGAGAAGAGATTTCAAGTTAAGGCCCTACTATGTTGAAAATGTTAGTCATGATGTTGATGCTTAAAAAATGGCTTACCAATCTGACTCTTCTTATGAGAACTCTTCAATTCGAGAATAGCCTTGTATCAATTCTACAATTATGAATACCTCCTCATTTAAGATGGAGTGTTGGAAAATGTAAATAGCTTTGTGTAGAAATAACTAGAAACTTGTAGTTCCTAATGAATTATGATTGAAAACAATAGACACAAATTTCTTCTACTCGATATGTGAAAGGGAAAAAATACAATAAATACACATGCAATCATTCAATCACAATTAACATAATTTTTTTTACTGTGAAAAACTCCTCCTCTGTTTGTATTATATTAGATTAGAAAAATGATCTATCATAATGAAAACTTCAATCCTTGAAGCTCAACCTGCACTGCAACACTGATCTCTCCTTCCTAATTTTTCTCTGCCCAATACTTAGGAAAATCAGGAATCCTCCTTCCTCATATTACCTTGCGTAGTTCCAACCCCTAATTAATAGTAAGAGCTCCCATTTTCTTATGCAATCCCAAGAGAATTTCTCACCTACTACATGCAACTTCAGTACACTCACTATTATACAATAATAAATACAATTATGCCTTTTCCCTCCACTCAACTAGGCAATTTGAATTGCACGCATGACTAGGGCCATTTTTAGAAAAATTACTAGTTAACTAAGATATTAGTGAGTTAACAACAATTAAAAATACTCAACTAAACTCATATTGACTCTATTCATGACTAGAGCTCAAATAATTGAGTTTCACTAACTATAACTCCACTAGATTTCTAGATCTTAGCAATCAACTCATGCACAACTCTACTCCTCGCCAACAAACTTGAATTGACTGACTTAACTCAGTAACTTGGCCATGTCATTCCTACTAACTACAACTCAAGTCACCCCGCTGATGTGGAAATTCAAATTTCTCCATTTGACTAAGGCACAAGTCAAATGAAGGCTTTTCTTACTACAATTTAACATTTATGTCTTCATAATCGTCATTGCACTCATGCCATTATGTATATATTGTGTAAGAAAAAAAACAAAGAAAAAAAAATATTATTTTTCAGGCATGGGTTTCGTGCTCAAGTTGATTTGTCTTCTAGGTTAAGCATGTTCTTCATGCTTCTATATTTTTTCAAGTCAAAAGAAAACTTGTTGAGGCAAAATCCCATTTGGGCTTCCTAAAAGAAAGAAGAAAAAGGATTTTTTTTTGTATTAAAAGGAATAAATTCATCCCCAAGACCATGTCATCCCTCCAAGATGATCAGGTTGGAATGCCCAAAGGACATGACCTTTTGGTCACATGAATTGCTATAAATAGCCCAACACGCTCCTCCACTTGTAGCACAAGTTTTTCGTGGATCATATATAGCAGATATGCAAAGTTGTAGGGAAGAGGATGTGAAGTCTCCATGAAAAGACATGTGTACCTTCCTGAAGTTAATCTTTGTAATATGATGTGAATTTCAGGAAAAGAGGAGACTGTGGTCCTGTAATAAGAATTATGGCAACTCATGGACAAATTGGAGGGAAAACCTAGTGCTTGTAGGGGATAATGGTTTTAGTCTTGGGGTCTTGGATTTATCATTTGAATTTATTCTATAAGAATATAAAATATTCTTTCTGGGTTTTCCCCTTTGGAAGGGTTTTTACCTAGCTTAGAGCCTACATTTTGTGTCTATTGTCTTCCTTGATCTTCATGTTTTAGGCTCTCGATAATTGTTTGATGAAAATAAACTAAGAAAGAACAAGAAAAAGATAATATAAGGTCACAAGAAATTATTAAGGATAAGGAGAATTGAATTAATATTTTCCTTATTAGATTCTCCAACATGTGGAAGAAAGAAATAAAGTAATGGAGGTTGTGTCTAATGAAAAATTGCAAAATCATCGACACAACAACTAATTATTTCAGTTAATGAAACAACTCATAAAAAAGTTGTTTTCACTTATATATTTTGGCTTATTAAGCTACACATATAGTTTTGGACTCATATATGGTTTTAGTGGAAGTTTTGTGATGGTTTTGGTGATCAACCCTCATGGACATTTTCTATGCACTTTTTTTATGGACATATTACATATATATCTTTTGCAATTATTGAATGAGAGCCAATTTCATAATTGACCATTATATGATGCATGGCTATGTGGAGAGCATATGGGATTATCATGCATGTTTTGAATTTTCTTTATGAAATATGATGGTATGATATGATGACATATGGATGTGGGTCCTCCCTCTAACTTGAGTCATTGAATGTTCCCTATTTATTAGGAGTCTAACATTAAAATTGTTTTCCTTCTGACATATCCAAGTTATTTTTCTAACCCGGAGTTAAAGTAAAATAAAACAGTTTTGTAGCCATCTCAAATGAAGCTTGACTACAAATACTTGCTCAAAGAAAAAAAACGGGAGCAAAACTTTACACAAAGTATGGTATGATCTAGTTTGATTACTTCAGCTTTGGGATAATCTATTGTGTTATTTTAAGTATTTGGATCTCATAAAACTCTTGTTACAAGGCTTCTTTTAAATAGTAGTGATGAATGGAGGTCTAAAAGTCTCACTTGTTGAGTAAGGTATTTTTTACTTTGATCATTCATGATATTACAACTATTGTATATTTTTCATATTGATAATTGATATTGTGTGTAGTAGTATACCAATGTCCAGAAGGTCTCACTAAGATAGCTACAAGGCCAATGCTTATTTATTTTTCTTTGTTACTTGCATTTGACTTATAAGATTCATAAACATTACCATTTGTAAGGGAGGCTCTTGTCGTGGATTATTTTAATTTGGCTAGTTTTAGTTTATTATATTTGAAAAATATTTTCAAATACACTCAATGAAGGATATATTTCTTATATTTCCATCTTGTGTCATATTTCTATTGCTCATTTTCTTTACTTTCTTAATTGTAGTATTTTTTATTATTATATATAGTATGTATTATGTTGATAAATTTATATTTTAAACATAAAGAATGAATTTTATGTTGAAGTTTATTCTACATGAGTGTGATTACATGTTTTGACTAATTTTCATCTGTTATGTGTTTGATATTTGCAATTTACCATTTATCAATCAATTTAATTTTGTTTAGTTGTGTGTGTGTGAGTGTATTTTTGTAAGATCTGTGACATATATTTATGACTAACATAGATAAACTGATAGGACAACCAGATTGATGTTAGTTGTATTCAAATGTTGGGTAGTTACTTCAAACTTGTAACATATTCCAATAAGGCTATAAATTTCAAGTAACTTTCCCATCTTTCTTGGTTTGTCCCACCAAGGAATGGAAAAATGTTGAGTGAATAAAATTTCTATTTTGTCCATAAAAAGAGGCATATTCTAGTTGTCAGTGGGGAATTTTTGTATGTATGTGAGTTGCTTGAAGGAAACCTACATATGTACACCAACTGCTAGAATAGAAGCAATGCATATATGGAAAACATGTGTTTTGGAAGTGTTTTAAGGAAAGTTGAAGTCCGCAACTACAACACAACTGCAAGGGATTTAACTAGTAGGGCCAATGAATGCATCTTAAGTATAAGTATGGAAAAAATGTTATAACAATTATGTTATACAGTAGCTACTCCCTAACAAAAGACTAGAATGTTGAATGTTTTTTAGTGTGATACATACACATCCCTATGAATGTGTTATATCTAATTGGAAATTTGGATTTCCAATAGTTCTTAGAAAATTTCCTTTAGGGATTTCTATTTTTCCCATAATATCCATCATAGTAGTTGGTACTTTAAGGGATTCTTTTGTGCCAAGAAAACCCACACTTACGAGATGACTAAGATAGTTGAGCTCATTATATTCTATATTCCTCACAATTTCCTCCTAGATAGACTCCCATAGACGAATTCTCTTACTCAGTTCAAGAAAAGCACTACCCACATGTACAATGTCCCTACACTCTAGTCTCAACTGGGTCTTCCTCTGAACTGACATGCATGAATTATTTGTGAGTGAATCTTCACTTAACTGGTGTAATACTAGTTGATGCACTCATGCAATAATCCACTACTAGATCTCTACTAGTTCCTCGAACAGTTAGAACTAGTTTAATTGACTATAACTCAATTAAACTGAGTTATCTAAATGCAACTCCAATGAACTCAATTTGGACCCCTAACATTTAGGGATCACACTTACATGACTCCAGATAGACTTCCAACTACAATTTCCTAAGCTAACTAAGTCTACTTAACTTAGTTAACTATTACAAGTTGCTATGAGAATAGAATTACAATTTAATTCAAGAACAAATTAAATTAGAATTTCTAGATGTTATTTTTAATATTTCTTGTTGCTATTCTCAACACTCCCTCTCAACAAGAAAGGAATTCAACTTTATCCTGATCTTAAACCTTTGGAATGTTTTGCATACAACACTTATGTCTAGTGTTGTTGCTACAACAACTCCTGGAAAAATAAAATAAAATAAAATAAAATAAAATAAAAAATAAAAAATCCAACCTGAATCAGTATGATGTATTTGTCATTAAAGTCTCTGACTGCTACTATCTCTACCTCTGTCGACTGAAAAATCTGCACTTTTGCCAACTCTGCCTTTCTGAAATGTTGTCAACTCTACTCTATGCTCTCTTGTATATGAATGCTCTAGCCTTTGTCACTTTGATCTCTGACTACATCAACCGCCATTGATCCATCTTTCTACTATGTACTTTTGGCTCTCGTAGCAAGGTATGGTTCAAGAGATAAAATCTTTTAATGGACCCTACGTAATTTCTTTCCTCTTGGGACTATCACTTCACATCACCCCACCTCTCACCTAGAGGTATGGTTACATGTGTTCCCTCTCCCCAATTGCCACGAAATTTCCCCCTACTGGAGGTCTCTACTTGAGTGGATGTCTCCACTCAGTCTTCTCTCTGCTTCTCCAATTGTGGTTTCTCCACAACTTTCTGAGGTTACTTCTAAAGTTACTTATTCTCTACTTGAGTGGATCTTTCCACTTGGTCTCCTCTCTGCTTCTCCAATTGTGGCTACTCCACAATTATTTGAGACTGCTTCTGAGGCTTCTTCTGGGGATGCATGTTGAGAGGTAATACACTCTCCCTCTCAACTACCATGTCTATAACCTTTGCCTTGATCCTCAAGGTTTTGCATGCATCTTATCCCTAGAGGGCATACAGGTTCTTGACTCGTCCACCAATCTATTTCACCTATCCTGTTGCGATGTGTCTAAGGAAAACCTTTCCCCTACTAAAAATCACATCATAGCGATGGTCTTCCAATACCATGACAGAAACAAGATTCTTCTTTAGTCCTGGAACATACATCACATTTTTTATTCTGAGAGGGGAGTCAGACTCCCTCTGAAAGGTAATTGTACCAATCCTGGTAGCACTAGACCTCCCTTGATCTCCAAAATTTATGTTCTGCTTGAGGTCTTTCTCCTCAAAATCACTAGAGAGATCTTTGTTCCCTGTCATATGGAACGAGGCACCGCTGTCAAGATACCACATGCCTCCCATTACAGTTCTAGCCATGCATGCAATGAGAGTGAAATGAAGTTCAAATTGTGAAGCTAGAGCTTCACGTGTTGCCGCTACTACTAGCTCCTTCTTGCTTGCTTTCTTCTATGGGAAATTCGTGGCATAGTGTCCGTGCTATGTTAGGCCCCTATACTACCAGTGCAACCCCTTATTTTTATATGCAACCCCCTTATTGTATTGTTGTTCCCATGTAGTCCCCATATTGTTATTATTTTTCCCCATACACGCCCATTATTGGTATTGTTATGCCCTTACATTATTATTGTTATGTCGATTATGATTATATTGTGACCCCTTAGACTCCTATCTACAGAAAGGACGTCTTGTCATTTTCATCATCAAAGGATTATTCATTTGTGTAATGTAAATGAGTTTTCACCTCGAAGAGGCTAATTTTGAAGTCGTTGATCTATATTGTCTTCTATTTTCTGAGCTGGTTGCATAACATTTGGTATGTGAGCTTTGGATTCTAGGGTTTCGCTGCTTCAAACGGGTCATCAGGGAATGTTTGCTATAATGTTTTATCTACGAAGCTTCAGAAGATGAAACTGAAACCCATTTGAGCCGAAATAATTTTGAACCTCGTGACCGAATGTCAGATCTTTTCTTGCTATATTGTTCATATATATGAACTGAGGAATTTAGGGTTTTTGCAGGCTTCCGAATTCCATCTCAAACATGTGACCTTGGGAAAATAGTCATAACTTTCTCTTTGAGAATCAGATTCTAATTCTGTAAAGCATGACAGAAATATGACGGATGGTAGTTTGTTGGGTATCATTTTTCAGGGCCGGAGGTCGAAACAGGGACATGTGGCACATCGTACAAGTTCACTCTACCGAACTAGTCTATAAGCAAGGCATCGTGGGAGATTGGGCATAACTCTTTCTTGGAGAATCGAATCTAGATTAGACATTTCAGGTTGGAAAGCAGACTCAGAGGGCTACAATAGGCCGAAATTTAAGAACTTGGAGATCCATCTCAACCATAAATCTACCCACAACCACCCACTAGAATATATACATGAGAAATAGCCAAAATATAAAATAATAAAACTAGAAATAAGAATTCAATGTTTTCGTGTGTGTATATATATGGGGTTGACATTGAAATATTATTTAATCTAAGATATTGAAATATTTTATTGTGGTACACACACATATAAAATTTATATTGAAATAAATAAATTAATATGGGTATTCAAATAATTTTAATTAATATGAATATTCTAATAATTTATATATTTTATTGAGGTAATTTTAAAAATATCAAAATTATACATCATCCTCTCATATTAAAAAGTAAAGATATCATTTTCTTTTTTTACTTTTAATTATTTTATCTTCTTTTTTTTTAATTGATATAAAATTATGTTATTTTATATGGACATTTAAATATGTTATTTATGGTTGAGTGTGAGAGAAATATCTTTACCATATCTCCTTCTAACCGGTTTGAAATATTAATAATTAATAATAAAAGCAACACAATAAGAATGAGATTATAGATATTTTATAATATTTTTAATTAAAACTAACTAATATATTAATTATATTCTCTTTTTATTTAGAGAATATTTTTTTTATTTAAAAAAGGTAATGTTAATCATACCTTAAATATGAATTAAATCACATATGACCATTATATTTGGGTGTTGAATACCCCTCTATATTAATATAGATAGATTTTTATTTTTTAATAATATTATTATTTATTTAAAAATTAAAAAATTAAATATAATATTTTTGTTTTATAAATATTATTAAAAGCTGATTGTAAATCTTTTCAAACCAAAATAAGCTATCAAATACAAGTAAGGAAATTGAGATAGAAGAAATGGTTTATTTAACCTGAATATTAACTTTGGAATAAGTTTTTTTAATAAAGAATATGACTTTTTTTAATACCAACCTAGACTTTAGACATATGTTATAAATTATTTTTTTTAATACCAAACTGGACTTTATACATATGTTATAAATTAACTTTCTTTTAATACCAAACTAGACTTTATACGTATGCTATAAATTAACATTTTTTAAATATCAAACTAGACTTTATACATATGTTATTAAATAATTAAATCAAAATTTAATAAAAATAATTAAAGAAAATTTAAATTTAAATAAAGAGTAATTACAATATTACAATCAACTAAAAGTATAAAATCAAAATTTAAATAAAGAGAATTTACACTTTACAATCAACTAATTAGAAAAGTGAAAATAAATTTATGCAAACGATAAATAAAAATTAGAAAAAATAAAATGACTTAAAACGATATGTGCTTGATTGTAAAAGTACAAATAAGTGAAGGGCTCCACATTCGTACAAGAGAGGAAGTGACAATGCGTCATCTACAATTAATTACACCTCACCTCCTCCCATCTGCCCAAACTTTCTCTATTATAAATACTCATCATAATCCACATACATATATCACTGCATTTCTGCTCCGCTGCTCTGCCCAATTTCTGCTCTCCGCATTTAAGCACCATGCCATTCCTCTGTTTTTCTTTTCCTTTTCGCATCCTGTTTTTCCTATTCATTTGCCCCTTCTCCTTCTCTACGCACTCACTTTATGACGATGGAAAATCACTGTTGGCATTTAAGAAGCATATCACCTCTGATCCCCATGCTTCAATGGCCGACTGGAGCCCCGCAGTCCCCTTCTGTAACTGGACTGCCGTCACCTGCAGCCACCGTCACTTGCACAAAGTCATCTCCCTCAACCTCACTTCCAGGGATCTGCACGGCCCCATCTCTCCTTCCCTCGCCAATCTTACGTTTCTGCATACGCTTGATCTCAGTGGCAATCTGCTCCACGGCTATATCCCACCTCAACTCGGATCCCTGTTTCGTTTGAAGACCCTCTGGCTGTACCGCAATCAATTAGAAGGAAGCATGCCACGTAATCTTGGCAATTGCACAAATTTGGTTAGCTTGGCACTCTCCTACAACAATCTTACTGGAAGTATTCCGCCAGAGTTGGGTTCCCTCACACATCTGCAACAGCTTTTCCTGGGGTCGAACATCTTGACAGGTATAATTCGTCTTCATTTGAAAACCTGTGAGTATTGATTATTTTAGAAATAGCAGAAACAAACAAATATCTTACTCACTAATTTTATTGTGAATTTTCAGGGAACATTCCCAATTCTTTGTCAAATATTTCCATTTTGACTAGTTTGGGAATCTATGAAAACAAACTCACTGGGAGTATTCCACAAGAATTGGGCCGACTCACTAGTCTCCAAACTCTTTATCTTTATCAGAATGAATTATCAGGGACTATTCCTGCTTTTTTGTCAAATATCTCTACTTTGACTGAAGTGGAAATTTCCACAAACACTCTCACTGGTAGCATTCCACAAGAATTGGGCCTGCTCACTAGTCTCCAAACTCTTTATCTTTATGAGAATGAATTATCAGGGACCATTCCAGCTTCTTTGTCAAATATCTCTACTTTGACTGACTTGGAAATTGACGTAAACACTCTCACTGGTAGCATTCCACAAGAATTGGGCCTGCTCACTAGTCTCCAAACTCTTTCTCTTCATGAGAATGAATTATTAGGGACCATTCCCACTTCTTTCTCAAATCTCTTTAACTTGACTACCCTCAGTTTATGGGGAAATCAACTTAGTGGAACAATACCAAATTCCATTGGAAATTGTTCAAAACTAAAGGAACTCGTGCTAAGCTACAACAAGTTAAGTGGGAGCGTGCCAGTGCAGTTGGGTAAACTATCCCTCCTTGAAATATTAGACTTGAATGTCAATCAACTTGATAGTGGCAATTCTACAACCATGTCATTTCTTATAGCCCTCACCAATTGTTCACACCTAAAAAAACTAAACATTAGAAACAATAAACTAGCGGGTGTCTTGCCTCTTCACATAGGAAAACTTTCTACCAATTTGTCTTACTTGACATTAGCAAACAATATGATAGAAGGAAGCATCCCTCCACATATAGGCAACCTAAGCAGCCTCACCTATCTAAATTTATCTAGAAATCTTTTAAATGGTAGCATTCCATCTTTAAGAAACCTTACAAATTTAGAAAGGTTGGATTTAGGAAACAATAAATTAGAAGGAAACATACCTGATGATTTTGAACAGTTACAACAACTCGGTCTCTTGGACATCAGTGGAAACTTACTCTCTGGAAAGATTCCTATTTCTCTTGCATCCCTTAAACAACTAAGAGATCTCCTCCTTCATAACAACCGGTTATCAGGGAGCATTCCTTCCAGCTTAGGGAGTTGTACAAATTTGGAATTGCTTGATTTGTCTCACAATATACTCACTGGAAGCATACCTCGAGAAATAGCTAAACTTCATAATCTACAATTCTATTTGAATTTGTCATGGAATTTATTAGAAGGTTCCTTGCCCTTAGAGATTGGTAAAATTACAATGGTTCAAGCTATAGATGTTTCTGCCAATCAATTGACTGGAGTCATCCCATCTACAATTGGAAGTTGTGCTGAACTGTTTTCGTTGAATTTATCTCAAAATTCTTTCCAAGGCTCTATTCCAAATTCACTTGAAAATTTAAAAAACCTTATGAGCCTAGATCTCTCTTCCAACTCCTTATCAGGGATAATACCACCTACTTTAACCAAGTTGGAAATGCTTCAGTGTTTGAATTTGTCTTTTAACAAACTCACTGGGGTAATTCCAAGAGGAGGACCTTTTAGAAATCTATCAATTTCCATTTCCCTAAATGGAAATCCCAACCTTTGTGGACCACAAATATTCCAGTTATCTGCTTGTCCAACACCAAGAGGCCATCCTACAATTGTACCAAGAGGCCATCCTACAACTGTGAAAAGAGTACTATTTCTAGTCAGTGGAGTTGTTGCTTTTATACTAAGTTGTTTTCTTTTGATATTCCTATGGCGAAGGAATATGCATATACAAAATATTTATGTCTCAAGAGCTATTTTCCAAAAGTTTCAGCATCAAAGGATCTCATATCAAGAGCTTCATAGAGCTACAAATGGATTTTCTGAGGCCAATTTGTTGGGAACAGGAAGCTTTGGGTTAGTTTATAAAGGAGTTTTGACCGATGGCACTCTTGTCGCCGTGAAGGTTCTTAGCTTGCAAAGTGATCAAGGTGAGAAACTTTTTAAAGGAGAATGCAATGTCTTGAGAAAAATTCAACATCGGAATCTAGTGAAAATCATAACTTCATGTTCAAACCTCAATTTCAAAGGCTTAGTGTTTGAGTTTATGCCTAATGGAAGCTTAGAGAAGCATTTGTATCATAATATACACAACAACAATATAGAGGTTGTGTGTGAATTGGGATTGAGAGCACGACTAGACATTGCCATAAATGTAGCCCATGCCCTAAAATATCTTCATCATGATTCTTTTGTACAAGTGGTGCATTGTGATATAAAGCCTAGCAATGTGCTTTTGGATGAAGATATGGTAGCCCATGTAACAGATTTTGGTATTGCAAAATTAATTGGTGAAAGCTCCACTGGTTCATTATCTTCTACACTTGCTTTGAGAGGATCCATGGGCTACATTGCCCCAGGTATGACATTTTAAGATATTGCTTTCTCTTGTCTTTTTCTCATTAAAAATATTGTATGCATTGCTTTAACAAAATTTGTTGTCTTTATTGTAGAGTATGGATTAGGTGGGGCAGTGTCCTCTCAAGGAGATGTTTACAGTTATGGCATTTTGTTATTGGAGATTCTTACTAGAAGACAACCAACAAGTGGCATGTTTATTGGAGACCTAAACTTGCACAGTTGGGTGAACTTGGCATTTCCTGATAGGGTAAAGGAGGTAATTGACAATGACCTTTTTATTGAAGTGGGCAGTGATGACTTTGAAGAAAACAAAGTGTGCAAATGCTTAGTTTCTTTGTTGCGTGTTGGTTTGCTTTGTTCAAAGCATTCACCAAATGAAAGACCAACTATGAAATTTGTAGTAATGGCTTTGGAGAGCATCAAAGAAGATTTGGTAGAAAATTCATTTACTTCTAGAGGATTGAGACGAAGCATATCCAATCTGCTTAGCAATTTAAATACAAGTAGCAATGATGCACCTATATTAAATGACCAAAGTTCTTCTACCTATTAGTTTGTGAAGTTAACAACAACAAAAGCTTTTGAGCCTTGTCATTATTCTTTCAATGACAATTTTTTTTGTACTTTAAATTTCCAGAAATGTATATTATCTATTTGTAATTCAAATTTCCAAATAAATTTCCATAAATGTGTATTATCTATCTGTAATTATTATCCTTGGAAATAAAGTTTTTTTTACAATATAATATTAAATAGATTGTAAATATGCATTTGATTTGATATATTATCCTTACTTGATGTTACAATCCTTTTTCTTGAATTAAATTATGGTCTTTTCAATTTTATATATAAAATAATTATTATCTAAATTTAAATCTTAATTTCTAATTTAACGAATTAATTCTATAAACCATGTTTTGAGGGTAATTATTTCATTTATATTTATACTAAAGATTAAGTGTCATTACTTTTAAGATTCTTTTAATTGCTTTTAATATATTAAGATTTTTTTTTTTAAATGTAAAAAATAATTGAACTTTTAATTATTAAGGATGCAGAAAATAAATATGTAAAACCAAACTGTCTATCTTTCAACAATATTAAATCTGATGCCTATGCCAATGTCATTCACAATGGCTTTCCTTCTTCCAAATTTATTTCTTTTTCCTTAAGTGATGCATGACAAAAAAATCAATAGTCATTTTCGAACTCCAAAATCAAACTACTTTTCATAAATTGTCAGAAATAAACAATATATAAATGAAGGCACATGAAGCCAATAGTTAGTGGACCAACCACACAAGTGGTGCAGAGGAGAGCACTGGATAGAATTTATTAAAACATACACACTGAAGAATTGGAAGTGTGTAAATACTGGAGAGTTTGCTATTTAAAATAGAAAGAGAAATCACTAGTGAATATGGAATAATTTTATTTGGCAAGTAATCATGATGGTGAGAAATGCAGTGTTTTCTATAAAGAAATTTCAATATGCGAATTCAATAGTCATCAGAAATATCCCACTTGACTTATTATTCCCCACTTTTATATTATTTTATAAAAGAAGTCTCTGAAATCAATATTATTAGTGCCTGGTATTTTCTTTAAATAGATTTTAATATGCAAATTCAATTGTCTATCAGAAATATCTCACTTATAAATACTCATCATAATCCACATACTTAATCATCTGCCCAAACTCTCTCTATTATAAATACTCATCATAATCCACATACTTACATATATCACTGCATTTCTCCTCCACTGCTCTGCCCAATTTCTGCTCTCCGCATTTAAGCACCATGCCATTCCTCTATTTTCCTTTTCCTTTTCGCATTTTGTTTTTCCTATTCATTTGCCCCATCTCCTTCTCTACGCACTCACTTTATGACAATGGAAAATCACTGTTGGCATTTAAGAAGCATATCACCTCTGATCCCCATGCTTCAATGGCCGACTGGAGCCCCGCAGTCCCCTTCTGTAACTGGACTACCGTCACCTGCAGCCACCGTCACTTGCACAAAGTCATCTCCCTCAACCTCACTTCCAGGGATCTGCATGGCCCCATCTCTCCTTCCCTCGCCAATCTTACGTTTCTGCATACGCTTGATCTCATTAGCAATTTGCTCCACAGCTATATCACTGTTTCTGCATAAGATTGATCTCATTAGCAATTTGTCAATCTTACTAGAAGTGCATAAATTTGGTTAGCTTGGCACTCTCCTACAACAATCTTACTGGGAGTATTCCGCCAGAGTTGGGTTCCCTCACACATATGCAACAGCTTGTATAATTCATCTTCATTTGAAAACCTGTGAGTATTTATTATTTTACAAATTGTAGAAACAAGTATCTTACTCACTAATTTTATTGTGAATTTTCAGGGAACATTTCCAATTCTTTGTCAAATATTTCCATTTTGACTGTCTTGGTAATTTATGAAAACAAATTTACTGGGAGTATTCCACAAGAATTGGGTTGGCTCACTAGTCTCCAAACACTTTATCTTAGTGAGAATGAATTATCGAGGGACCATACCTGCTTCTTTGCCAAATATCTCTAGTTTGACTGATTTAATCATTTATACAAACAATCTCATTGGTAGCATTCCCACTTCTTTCTCAAATCTCTTTAACTTGAGTTACCTATATTTATGGGGAAATCAACTTAGTGGAACAATACCAAATTCCATTGGAAATTGTTCAAAACTAAGGGAACTCGATCTAAGCTACAGCCAATTAAGTCGCAGTGTGCCAGTACAATTGGGTAAGTTATCCCTCCTTGAAATATTATACTTGCAATGTAATCAACTTGAAAGTGGTAGTGATACAACCATGCATTTCCTTATAGCGCTTAGTAATTGTTCACGCCTAAACATACTAGACTTGAGAGCCAATAAACTATCTGGTATCTTGCCCCTTGCCGTGGGAAAACTCTCTATCAATTTGTCTGTCTTGTCATTAGCAAGCAACGTGATAGAAGGAAACATCCCTCCACATATAGGCAATCTTAGTAGCCTAACCTATCTAAATTTATATGGAAATATTTTAAATGGTACCATTCCGTCTTTACGAAATCTTACAAATTTAGAAAGATTATATTTAGGAAACAACAAATTAGAAGGAAACATACCTGATGATTTTGAACAGTTACGACGACTTGGTCTCTTGGACATCAGTAGAAACTTACTCTCTGGAAAGATTCCTACGTCCCTTGCATCCCTTAAACAACTAAGAGATCTCCTCCTTCATAACAACCGATATCAAGGAGCATTCCTTCCAACTTAGGGAGTTGTACAAATTTGGAATTGCTTGATTTGTCTCACAATATGCTCACTGGAAGCATACCTCGAGAAATTGCTGAACTTCATAATCTACAATTCTATTTGAATTTGTCACATAATTTATTAGAAGGCTCCTTTCCCTTTGAGATTGGTAAAATTACAATGGCTCAAGCTATAGATGTTTCTGCCAACCACTTGACTGGAGCCATCCCATCTACAATTGGAAGTTGTGTTGAACTATTTTCGTTGAATTTATCTCAAAATTCATTCCAAGGCTCTATTCCAGATTCACTTGAAAATTTACAAAGCCTTATGAGCCTAGATCTCTCTTCCAACTCCTTATCAGGGATAATACCACCTACTTTGAACAAGTTGGAAATGCTTCAGTATTTGAATTTGTCTTTTAACAAACTCACTGGGGAAATTCCAAGAGGAGGACCTTTTGCAAATCTATCAATTTCCATTTCCCTAAATGGAAATCCCAACCTTTGTGAACCACAAGTATTCCAGTTATCTACTTGTCCAACAACAAGAGGCCATCCTACAATTGTGAAAAGAGTACTATTTCCAATTAGTGGAGTTGTTGCTTTTATACTATGTTGTTTTCTTTTGATATTCCTATGGCGAAGGAATATGCATATACAAAATATTTATGTCTCAAGAGCTATTTTCCAAAAGTTTGGGCGTCAAAGGATCTCATATCAAGAGCTTCATAGAGCTACAGATGGATTTTCTGAGGCCAATTTGTTGGGAACAGGTAGCTTTGGGTTAGTTTATAAAGGCGTTTTGACCAATGGCACTCTTGTCGCCGTGAAGGTTCTTAGCTTGCAAAGTGATCAAGGTGAGAAACTTTTTAAAGGAGAATGCAATGTCTTGGGAAAAATTCAACATCAGAATCTAGTGAAAATCATAACTTCATGTTCAAACCTCCATTTCAAAGGCTTGGAGTTTGATTTTATGCCTAATGGAAGCTTAGAGAAGCATCTGTATCCTAATATACACAACAACAATGTAAAGGTTGTGTGTGAATTGGGATTGAGAGCACGACTAGACATTGGCATAAATGTAGCCCATGCCATAAAATATCTTCATCATGATTCTTTTGTACAAGTGGTGCATTGTGATATAAAGCCTAGCAATGTGCTTTTGGATGAAGATATGGTAGCCCATGTAATAGATTTTGGTATTGCAAAATTAATTGGTGAAAGCTCCACTTGTTCATTATCTTCTACACTTGCTTTGAGAGGATCCACGGGCTACATTGCCCCAGGTCTGACATTTTAAGATATTACTTTCTCTTGTCTTTTTCTCATTAAAAATATTGTATGCATTGCTTTAACAAAATTTGTTGTCTTTATTGTAGAGTATGGATTAGGTGTGGCAATGTCCTCTCAAGGAGATGTTTACAGTTATGGCATTCTATTATTGGATATTCTTACTAGAAAACAACCAACAAGTGGCATGTTTATTGGAGACCTAAACTTGCACAGTTGGGTGAACTTGGCATTTCCTGATAGGGTAAAGGAGGTAATTGACAATGACCTTTTTATTGAAGTGGGCGGTGATGTCTTTGAAGAAAACAAAGTGTACAAATGCTTAGTTTCTTTGTTGCGTGTTGGTTTGCTTTGTTCAAAGCATTCACCAAATGAAATACCAACTATGAAATTTGTAGTAATGGCTTTGGAGAGCATCAAAGAAGATTTGGTAGAAAATTCATTTACTTCTAGAGGATTGAGACGAAGCATATCCAATCTGCTTAGCAATTTAAATACAACTAGCAATGGTGCAGCTATATTAAGTGACCAAAGTTCTTCTACCTATTAGTTTGTGAAGTTAACAACAACAAAAGCTTTTGAGCCTTGTCATTATTCTTTCAATGACAATTTTTTTGTACTTTAAATTTCCATAAATGTATATTATCTATTTGTAATTCAAATTTCCAAATAAATTTCCATAAATGTGTATTATTTATTTGTAATTATTGTCTTTGGAAATATAGTTTTTTTAATATAATATTAAATAGATTGTAAATATGCATTTGATTTGATATATTATCCTTACTTGATGTTACTATCCTTTTTCTTGAATTAAATTATAGTCTTTTCAATTTTATATATAAGATAATTATTATCTAAAATTGAATCTTAATTTCTAATTTAACGAATTAATTCTATAAACCATGTTTTGAGAGTAATTATTTCATTTATATTTATACTAAAGATTAAGTGTCGTTACTTTTAAGATTCTTTTAATTGTTTTTAATATATTAAGATTTATGTGTCATTACTTTTAAGATTCTTTTAAATGTTTTTAATATATTAAGATTTATGTGTCATTACTTTTAATATTCTTTTAATTGTTTTTCATATATTAAGATTTATTTTTTTAAATGTAAAAAATAATTGAACTTTTAATTATTAAGGATGCAGAAAATAAATATATAAAGCCAAACTATCTATCTTTCAACAATGTTAAATCTGATGCCTATGCCAATATCATTCACAATGGCTTTCCTTCTTCCAAATTTATTTCTTTTTCCTTAAGTGATGGATGAAAAATAAATCAATAGTCATTTCCAAACTCCAAACTAAAACTACTTTTCATAAATGGTCGGAAATAAACAATATAAAAATGAAAGCACATGAAACCAATAGTTAGTGGACCAACCACACAAGTGGTGCAGAGGAGAGCACTGCAAAGGAGAGCACTGGATAGAATTTATTAAAACATACACACTGAAGAATTGGAAGTGTGTAAATAATGGAGAGTTTGCTATTTAAAATAGAAAGAGAAATCACTAGTGAATATGGAATAATTTTATTTGGCAAGTAATCATGATGGTGAGAAATGCAATGTTTTCTATAAATAAATTTTAATATGCCAATTCAATAATAATCAGAAATATCCCGCTTTTATGTTTATTTTCAATTATTACATACTTATCATTCCCCACTTTTATGTTTATTTTCAACTATTACATACTCATTATTTTATAAAAGAAGTCTTTGAAATCAATATTATTAGTGCTTGGTATTTTCTTTAAATAGATTTTAATATGCAAATTCAATTGTCATCAGAAATATCTCACTCAACATATTATTCCTCACTTTTATGTTTGTTTTCAACTATTACATAAGTCTGTGCATTTTATAAAATAAGTCTTTGAAATCAATATTATTAGTGCCAGGTATTGTATTTTTTTTGGTAATATCTGATCAAGATTTTTATTGATATTCAAAAATTAAAAATATAATTGATGTTTTAGGAAGTGTTTTTTTTGACATTGTCAAACAAGACTAAAAATTTATAGTATTACAAGCTCATCAGTGATTGATTTGTTTGTGAATAGATAACAAAACTTGAGTGAACATTTAGCCATGAGGATTGTCTATACATTCAAAAATGCCATAGTTGTTGACCGTATGAAATTTCGACAGCACAGTGGATAAGTAAGAAAAGGACCAACATACTAGGGTGATGAAAAAAGACAACGAAAATTACCAAAAGAACAAGATAGGAGCATCGGATATCAGAAAACCAAAGGAGGAATCATTCATCTAAAATCATATCAGAAAACCAGAGGAGGAATCATTCATCTAGAATTATATCAGAAAACCAGAGGAGGAATCACTGACCATATGGACTGGGGTAGCGTTGATAATCGTTTTCGTGCTACGGAATCAGTATCTGAGTCTGTAGTTATGTAGCATTTTATCTTATTCAGACGAACAACAATATCATACATATCATGTATGATGTTCCCCATAATCCTTTTCAGTTCCTCTGACCAATGAAGAGTTAATAATTGTCAACCTACTTACACCATGTGAAGCAGAGGATCCATTTGTATATGTGTAAATAGGGAATGTAGACAATACATGCATATCATCATAAAACCTCTGCAATTTCTGCTCTACTCCTCCGCATTTAAGCAACCATGCCATTCCTCTGTTTTTCTTTTCCTCTTCATACTCTTTTCTTTTTCCTATTCATTCTCCCCTTCTCCTTCTCTACGCACTCACTTTATGCGATCGAAAATCACTATTGGCATTTAAGAACCTATCACCTCTGATCCTCATGCTTCAATGGCCGACTAGACTCCCGCAATCCCCTTCTGTAACTGGACTGCCATCACCTGCAACCACTGTCAGTTGCACAAAGTCATCTCACTCAACCTCACTTCCAGGGATCTGCACGGCCCCATATCTCCTTCCCTCGCCAATTTGACCTTTCTGCATACGCTTGATCTCAGTGGCAATCTGCTCCACGGCTATGTCCCACCTCAACTCGGATCCCTCTTCCGTTTAAAGACCCTCTGGCTGCACCACACTGAATTGGAAGGGAACATCCCAAATGAACTCAGGAATTGCACAAATTTGGTTAACTTGGCACTCTCCTACAACAATCTTACTAGAAGCATTCTGCCAGAGTTGGGTTCCCTCACACATCTGCAACAGCTTTTCCTGGGGTCGAACATCTTGACAGGTATACTTCGTCTTCATTTGAAAACCTGTGAGTATTGATTATTTTAGAAATTGCAGAAACAAATATCTTACTCACTAATTTTATTGTGAATTTTCAGGGAACATTCCTAATTCTTTGTCAAATATTTCCATTTTGACTGTCTTGGAAATTTATGAAAACAAATTTACCGGAACTATTCCAGAAAAATTGGGTCTGCTAACTAGTTTCCAAACTTTTTATCTTTATGAGAATGAATTATTAGGGAACATACCTGTTTCTTTGTCAAATATCTCCACTTTGACTCAGTTAGCTATTTCTACCAACAATTGTTTTGGTAGCATTCCACAGGAATTGGGATTGCTCTCTAGTCTCCTATTTTCCAGGAATTGGGGTAGCATTCCACAGGAATTGGGATTCCTCTATTTTCCTTTTCCTTTTCGCATTTTGTTTTTCCTATTCATTCGCCCCATCTCCTTCTCTACGCACTCACTTTATGACGATGGAAAATCACTGTTGGCATTTAAGAAGCATATCACCTCTGATCCCCATGCTTCAATGGCCGACTGGAGCCCCGCAGTCCCCTTCTGTAACTGGACTGCCGTCACCTGCAGCCAGTCTTGCACAAAGTCATCTCCCTCAACCTCACTTCTGCATGGCCCCATCTCTCCTTCCCTCGCCAATCTTACGTTTCTACATACGCTTGATCTCACTAGAAATTTTCTCCACGACTATATCACTGTTTCGTTTGAAGACCCTCTGGCTGTACCACAATCTTACTGGAAGTGCATAAATTTGGTTAGCTTGGCACTCTCCTACAACAATCTTACTGGAAGTATTCCGCCAGAGTTGGGTTCCCTCACACATATGCAACAGCTTGTATAATTCATCTTCATTTGAAAACCTGTGAGTATTGATTATTTTACAAATTGCAGAAACAAGTATCTTACTCACTAATTTTATTGTGAATTTTCAGGGAACATTTCCAATTATTTGTCAAATATTTCCATTTGGACTGTCTTGTAATTTATGAAAACAAATTTACTGGGAGTATTCCACAAGAATTGGGCCTGCTCACTAGTCTCCAAACTCACTAGTCTCCAAACTCTTTATCTTAGTGAGAATGAATTAGAGGGACCATACCTGCTTCTTTGCCAAATATCTCTAGTTTCACTGATTTAATTATTTATACAAAACAATCTCATTGGTAGCATTCCCACTTCTTTCTCAAATCTCTTTAACTTGAGTTACCTATATTTATGAGGAAATCAACTTAGTGGAACAATACCAAATTCCATTGGAAATTGTTCAAAACTAAGGGAACTCGATCTAAGCTACAGCCAGTTAAGTGGCAGTGTGCCAGTACAATTAGGTAAGTTATCCCTCCTTGAAATATTATACTTGCAATGTAATCAACTTGAAAGTGGTAGTGATACAACCATGCATTTCCTTATAGCGCTTAGTAATTGTTCACGCCTAAACATACTAGACTTGAGAGCCAATAAACTATCTAGTATCTTGCCCCTTGCCATGGGAAAACTTTCTATCAATTTGTCTGTCTTGTCATTAGCAAGCAACGTGATAGAAGGAAACATCCCTCCACATATAGGCAATCTTAGTAGCCTAACCTATCTAAATTTATATGGAAATATTTTAAATGGTACCATTCCGTCTTTACGAAATCTTACAAATTTAGAAAGATTATATTTAGGAAACAACAAATTAGAAGGAAACATACTTGATGATTTTGAACAGTTACGACGACTTGGTCTCTTGGACATCAGTAGAAACTTACTCTCTGGAAGGATTCCTACATCCCTTGCATCCCTTAAACAACTAAGAGATCTCCTCCTTCATAACAACCGATTATCAGGGAGCATTCCTTCCAACTTAGGGAGTTGTACAAATTTGGAATTGCTTGATTTGTCTCACAATATGCTCACTCGAAGCATACCTCAAGAAATTGCTGAACTTCATAATCTACAATTCTATTTGAATTTGTCACAGAATTTATTAGAAGGCTCATTGCCCTTTGAGATTGGTAAAATTACAATGGCTCAAGCTATAGATGTTTCTTCCAACCACTTGACTGGAGCCATACCATCTACAATTGGAAGTTGTGTTGAACTATTTTCGTTGAATTTATCTCAAAATTCTTTCCAAGGCTCTATTCCAGATTCACTTGAAAATTTACAAAGCCTTATGAGCCTAGATCTCTCTTCCAACTCCTTATCAGGGATAATACCACCTACTTTGAACAAGATGGAAATGCTTCAATATTTGAATTTGTCTTTTAACAAACTCACTGGGGAAATTCCAAGAGGAGGACCTTTTGCAAATCTATCAATTTCCATTTCCCTAAATGGAAATCCCAACCTTTGTGAACCACAAGTATTCCAGTTATCTACTTGTCCAACACCAAGAGGCCATCCTACAATTGTGAAAAGAGTACTATTTCCAATTAGTGGAGTTGTTGCTTTTATACTATGTTGTTTTCTTTTGATATTCCTATGGCGAAGGAATATGCATATACAAAATATTTATGTCTTAAGTGCTATTTTCCAAAAGTTTGGGCGTCAAAGGATCTCATATCAAGAGCTTCATAGAGCTACAGATGGATTTTCTGAGGCCAATTTGTTGGGAACAGGTAGCTTTGGGTTAGTTTATAAAGGCGTTTTGACCAATGGCACTCTTGTCGCCGTGAAGGTTCTTAGCTTGCAAAGTGATCAAGGTGAGAAACTTTTTAAAGGAGAATGCAATGTCTTGGGAAAAATTCAACATCAGAATCTAGTGAAAATCATAACTTCATGTTCAAACCTCCATTTCAAAGGCTTAGAGTTTGAGTTTATGCCTAATGGAAGCTTAGAGAAACATCTGTATCCTAATATACACAACAACAATGTAGAGGTTGTATGTGAATTGGGATTGAGAGCACGCCTAGACATTGGCATAAATGTAGGCCATGCCATAAAATATCTTCATCATGATTCTTTTGTACAAGTGGTGCATTGTGATATAAAGCCTAGCAATGTGCTTTTGGATGAAGATATGGTAGCCCATGTAATAGATTTTGGTATTGCAAAATTAATTGGTGAAAGCTCCACTTGTTCATTATCTTCTACACTTGCTTTGAGAGGATCCACGGGCTACATTGCCCCAGGTCTGACATTTTAAGATATTACTTTCTCTTGTCTTTTTCTCATTAAAAATATTGTATGCATTGCTTTAACAAAATTTGTTGTCTTTATTGTAGAGTATGGATTAGGTGTGGCAGTGTCCTCTCAAGGAGATGTTTACAGTTATGGCATTCTGTTATTGGAGATTCTTACTAGAAAACAACCAACAAGTGGCATGTTTATTGGAGACCTAAACTTGCACAGTTGGGTGAACTTGGCATTTCTTGATAGGGTAAAGGAGGTAATTGACAATGACCTTTTTATTGAAGTGGGCAGTGATGAATTTGAAGAAAACAAAGTGTACAAGAGCTTAGTTTCTTTGTTGCGTGTTGGTTTGCTTTGTTCAAAGCATTCCCCAAATGAAAGACCAACTATGAAATTTGTAGTAACAACTTTGGAGAGCATCAAAGAAGATTTGGTAGAAAATTCAATTACTTCTAGAGGATTGAGACGAAGCGTATCCAATTTGCTTAGCAATTTAAATACAAGTAGCAATGATGCACCTATATTAAATGACCAAAGTTCTTCTACCTATTAGTTTGTGAAGTTAACAACAACAAAAGCTTTTGAGCCTTGTCATTATTCTTTCAACGACAATTTTTTTTGCACTTTAAATTTCCATAAATGTATATTATCTATTTGTAATTCATATTTCCAAATAAATTCCCATAAATGTGTATTATCTATCTGTAATTATTGTCCTTGGAAATAAAGTTCTTTTACAATATAATATTAAATAGATTGTAAATATGCATTTAATTTGATATATTATCCTTACTTGATGTTACTATCCTTTTCCTTGAAATAAATTATAGTCTTTTCAATTTTATATATAAAATAATTATTATCTAAATTTGAATCTTAATTTCTAATTTAACGAATTAATTCTATAAACCATGTTTTGAGGGTAATTATTTCATTTATATTTATACTAAAGATTAAGTGTCATTACTTTTAAGATTCTTTTAATTGTTTTTAATATATTAAGATTTATGTGTCATTACTTTTAAGATTCTTTTAATTATTTTTAATATATTAATATTTCTTTTTTTAAATGTAAAAAATAATTGAACATTTAATTATTAAGGATGCAAAAAATAAATATGTAAAGCCAAACTATTTATCTTTCAACAATGTTAAATCTGATGCCTATGCCAATATCATTCACGATGACTTTCTTTCTTCCAAATTTATTTCTTTTTCCTTAAGTGATGCATGACAAAGAAATCAATAGTCATTGCCAAACTCCAAAATCAAACTACTTTTCATAAATCGTCAGCAATAAACAATATATAAATGAAAGCACATGAAGCCAATAGTTAGTGGACCAACCACACAAGTGGTGCAGAGGAGAGCACTGGATAGAATTTATTAAAACATACACACTGAAGAATTGGAAGTGTGTAAATAATGGATAGTTTGCTATTTAAAATAGAAAGAGAAATCACTAATGAATATGGAATAATTTTATTTGGCAAGTAATCATGATGGTGAGATATGCAGTGTTTTCTATAAAGAAATTTTAATATGCGAATTCAATAGTCATCAGAAATATCCCACTTGACTTATTATTCCCCACTTTTATGTTTATTTTCAACTATTACATACTTATCATTTTATAAAAGAAGCCTCTGAAATCAATATTATTAGTGCCTGGTATTTTTTTTAAATAGATTTTAATATGCAAATTCAATTGTCATCAGAAATATCCCACTTGACATATTGTTCCTCACTTTTATGTTTGTTTTCAACTTTTACATACGTCTGTTCATTTTATAAAATAAGTCTTTGAAATCAATATTATTAGTGCCAGGTATTGTATTTTTTTTTGGTAATATTTGATCAAGATTTTTATTGATATTCAAAAATTAAAAATATAATTGATGTTTTAAGAAATATTTTTTTGACCTTGTCTACAAGACTAAAAATTTATAGTATTACAAGGTCATCAGTGATTGATTTGTTTGTGAATAGATGACAAAACTTGAGTGAACATTTAGCCATGAGGATTGTTGACAATATGAAATTTCGACAACACAGTGGATTAAGTAAGAAAAGGACAAACATACTAGGGTGATGAAAAAAGAAAATGAAAATTACCAAAAAAACAAGATAGGATCATCGGATATCAGAAAACCAGAGGAGGAATAATTCATCTAAAATAATTATAGGTTATTTCGGAGAAGAATTTTCACTGACCATATGGACTCGGGTAGCATTGATGATCGTTTCTCCATTCTAAAGTGCTACGAAATTAGTATCTAAGTTTGTACTTAAGTAGCATTTTATCTTATTCAAACGAACAACAATATCATCCATATCATGTATGATGTTCCACATAATCATTTTCAGTTCCTCCTTACTAATGAAGAGTTAATAATTTTCAACCTGCTTATCTCTAAGCACCATGTGACGCAGAGGATCCATTTGTCTATGTGTAAATAGGGAATGTAGACAATACAGTCATCGCTTCCTCCATTTTCTTAGGTTTGGTACCCATTTGGTCTTCCCCACACAAACTTTAGAATCTGAGTGATACAAATTTTCACCTAACTTTCTTGCTTCCAAGGATTGAATTTCCCTTTGGACCTCCAGAGGCACTACATCGAAAAAAATTGCCACGAACTCCCACCTGACAATACATCTTTGTCTGGATGAAGACGCCACAGAAGAGCCTCCCCCTCAATTA
This sequence comes from Pinus taeda, assembly GCA_000404065.3. Classification (NCBI taxonomy): domain Eukaryota; kingdom Viridiplantae; phylum Streptophyta; class Pinopsida; order Pinales; family Pinaceae; genus Pinus; species Pinus taeda. The sequence goes on along the minus strand of APFE031553368.1, from coordinate 4,077 downwards.
ATTATTCGTTGCCGTGGAGCCATAGGAAATAGGATCCTGCAAAAAAACTGAACAAAAAACTTTCGAGACCACCCATGAGGGAATTTAGATTACAGAAGTGATAGGGCCTCAATACCAGTCCTATAATTACCATATACTAGGATACTAGTGGCTATGAGTACACTGGTAGTGACCCAATATATGAGGATGCTAGTGGCTATGAGTATGGGGGTAGTGACCCAATATATATATCATCCAATAATTTGCAACAGTGGTTGCTTAGACCTACTAGGACTCCCCAACATTGACTTTCTTTGAAAATGACTATGACACCATTATAACCATATTGAAAATGAGCCATTATACCAGACCCCCGCAACCAAGACTGGGCAATTGAAAGATATGCCTAATGGTTCAAGAAATTGTAAATCAGCAGAAGGAAGGACCATAACCAATTCAAAAGAAGGCCCAGACGACATGGTGTGCAGAAAACACACAGAAAACATTTGTTGTTGTAAATCCCTGTCCCCTCGACCCTTGAGTGAAAATGAAAGAAAATTAAGGATTGCCCAAGACGACCACCTCCCGTGAAAGTTCCCAACCACGGATCTTCGAGTAGCTTGGGACAAAATGAAGATGGAATGAGGGTACAACATGTAGAAATTCCTTGTAGATTCAAACTGCTAATTGTAATTTACTAAAACAATAAACTTGAGTCTACTCTACCAACTGCGGAAACAATTAAAGGATCACAAAATAATGAAGCATAAAAGAGAAAGAATTCAATCAACACATTACACAATGATTTCCTAGGGAAAGCCACAACTAAAACCCCCTCCTATATGTATATTGCATTAGCGAAAAAACATGAGAAGATTACAATGATTTGCTAAAGCCCAAGCAACCTCTGCACTATCTCTATCTATCTCACTACTTCCTAGACAAGCCTTGGCCAATACTTAACCCACTTTATGATTACCCAAGTCCCTACTTCCTTGCATTGTTTCCTTGGGAATTATCCCCTTATTAATTGGGGAAATCCCCATCCAATACTGCACAATCCATCATAGGCATTTTTCTGACTACATGCACCACTTGTACAATTTGGATGATCATACAACTGATAGTACGTTGCTCTTGAACTCCAATATTAACTCTTTAACTCATAAATATTGCATTCATGAGTTATTTATCATTGATTTATCAGTTAACTAGTTGAAAATTGAGGATGCACCCCACTGCTAGACCTCTTACTAGTTCCTCCAACAATTGGAACTTGCTTAACTAACTTTAAAGGGATGGCTTTACTTACTTCTCCCGAAGGGCTTATAGGGATGGAATTGTAGGTAAGGTAGGCGAGTATAGATGAGTTCGATAGATGAGTGAGGGTTAGGATAAACTAAACTAGGGCTCCTATAAAGTAGGAACCACTCTACACGACTCAAGTTAGACCCTCAACTCGAATTAACTAAACCAACTAAGCCAAGCTAACTTATTTAACTTGTACAAGTTGTCATGTGATGTGGAATTACAATTTTCTCTTAATTTATTTCAAGGGAAAATTAATCAGGATTTTTCTTGTTGCCATTTTCAACACTCCCTATCAATAAGAAAGGGATTATCAGATACCCCAATCCTGCCTCTATGAAACTTGAACTTGCGTCTTGATAGTGCCTTAGTCGAGATATCTGGATCTTGTTCCTCTATAGGAATGTACTCTAGTAACATGATCTGCCTCTACATACAATCTCGTAGATTGTGGTACTAGATATCGATATGCTTAGATCAATCATGAAAAAATGGATTCTCAGAGAGTTTGATATTCCTCAGTCCTAATGATGAGTCTTGTTCTAGACTCAAAATGTAGACACGTGAAAATGAAGACTGTGGAATATCTGAATTTGAACCTCAACAACTCTAGTTGACATAGTAAATCATTGTGGGATCCTTCTGCTGACTAAATAACCCAACAAGGATCTTCCTCATCCATATAACCTCACAAGTTGCTTGACTAGCAGCCATGTACTCTGCTTCTATTGAACTGAGTACAATTGATCTATGCTTCCTGTACTAGGAAATTATTGCTGGCTCGATGCTAAAGATTCCCCCTGATGTGCTCTTCTTGTCTAATGGATTACCCACCCAATCTGTATCAGTGGAGCCTTACAACTTCACTCCCTCTATTTGCATATACCAAAGACCAATCTGAGTGGTGCCTCTAAGGTATCTACACACATGCTTTGCTTCCTTCCAATAGAGTTTGGTTAGCTTAACCATTGCTTGACTAATCTAGTTAACTACATAACACATGTTCGGTCGTGTGTTCACCAAATACATGAGTGAACCCATAAGCTACCTATAGATCGTAGCTTCCACTACTTCTCCTAAAGTAGCATCTTACTTCCTCCAATTCCTTGCTATGGGAGTCTCCATGGGTTTTCTGCTCTCCAAGCGAAAATTCTTCAATATCTTGTTGGCATACTTTCCCTAAGAGACAAAAAGTTCCCCATCTCCTTGCCAAATTTCCAAACCAAGGAAATAATGCATGAGCCCCATGTCTTTCATCTTGAATTCTCTTGCCAAATCCTCTTTGTAAGGTTTTATCAGCGTCTCATCAGTTGTTATAATTAAATCATTAACATATAATACTATAATCAATAATTTTCCTTCAACCACAATATGATAAAGGTCTGCATCTACTTCACTTTTGATGAAGCGCAACCTCGTGAAATTACTGTCGATCCTAGTGTACCATGCACGGTGTGCTTGTTTTAATTCATACAATGCTCACTTGAGTCTGCACACATGCGACTCTCTGTTGAAGGTATCAAATCCTTTCGATTGCTCTATGGACACCTCTTCCTCAATCAATCCATTGAGGAAGGTTGTCTTCACATCCATCTGATGTATCTTCCATCCCATTTGCATTGAAAGCACTATAATAGATCTGATTGAAGAGCACCTTACTACTCGAGAAAAGGTCTCCTCATATTCAATTCCCTCCACCTCGGAAGACACCTTGGCCAAAAATTTGGCCTTGTGTTTCTTGACATTCCCATCTCCTCCTTGCTTCACCTTGTAGATCCACCTGGATCCTACAAATGACTTGTCCTCTGGTCTTGGGACAACTTCCAAAACATGGTTTCTAATAATGAAGTCATACTCCTCTACTATGGCATCAACCCATACTGGTTACTACATTGCTTCCTCAAATGAATATGGCTCAGTCTCTACACTCTCGCTCATCAGATCCATGTAGCCATTGTGCCGATCGAGTGACCTCGTTTTCTTGCATTGTGATGTAGGTGCTCCCACATTATCTCTAGCATCATGTATCAATCTATCAACTTCTTTGGTGTGCTTCCTTCCACCTCTCGATGTCTCAACATGAGTGGGTGCTTCCACTCTTTTCTCCTCTTCTTGTGGCTGCTCCACAACATCCCGAGGTTCTTCCTTTGGAGCTAAAATCTCCTCAACTCCATGCAAATTAAGCTCCCTCTCGAGGGAACATCTCACGGCCTTCTCTTCATCAAACTTCACATCTCTACAAACAATTGCCATCCTGTGGGATGGAAGGTACACCTGATGGTTATGAGGTGTCTTAGTGTACCCCACATATGTCTGACTTTGTTGTTAATTTTAGATTTTTTGTTCTATCCTTGGAAACATGACAGTAAACTGATGAACCCAAGATCCTAAAGTGTGCCACATCTAGTTTCTTACTTAAAAATATTCTTCTGGTGTACTCATCCCTAGAATCCAATGAGGACTATTTTTCTACACATATACAATTGTGTTGCATGCTTCAACCCACAAGTGCAACAATAGGCCTTGATCATGCAACATCACCTGTGAAACTCCCACAATACTTCTATTCTTCCTTTTAGCAACGCCATTCTGTTGTGGGTTATGTGGTGTTATTAACTCCCGTCGAATTCCTTCTCATGCATATAAGTTCTCGAACTCATTCAACACATATTCTGCATTGTTGTCGCTCCTGAGAGCCTTCACTTTCTTGCCTGTCTTTCTCAACAAGTTCTTTAAATTCACAAAATTTTGAGAATTTCTAGTCTTTCTTCTGCATTAAGAATATCTAGC
>APFE031553360.1:0-21208 GCA_000404065.3 Pinus taeda | reverse complement strand
AAACTGCTACACTGCAACTTCGACCTACTAGCTTCGATACTGCTACTTAACGTGCAACTTCGACCCTGCAATTTCAGTCTTGCAGCTTACAAGAAAACCCTAGATCAGCCTCCTTTTGAGACCTTCCTCAAGCAAGAGAGCTCCTCCTAAGGTCAACAAGGTCTAGATCAAGTATCCTTCCTTCCAACTACAAGATGTTGCACTTTGTCCTCCTACAACTCAGACCTATAACTTCAGCTTCTTCTCGCAACCCAAGAACCCTAGAATTTCGCACGTGTGAAACAGATAGAGCCTAAAAACAAGAAAATTTCATCCTTTCTTCCCTGCCTTGGCCTTCACTCTCCTTTTTTGCTTCTCCCAGCTACGGATAGAACTTCTTGAGATATCGAACTTGTGAGTGTGTCCAAATGAGGTCGAACTGCTTCCTTTTATAGCCTTCTTAAGGGGTCGAATTCCCTACTTTAGACCGACTTGATGATCCCAGCGTCGAATTGTACTTTAAGAGCTTTCAGGACTTCTAGACTCAAAAATAATTCTTTTTACAAATATGTTTATGCTCGAATGAGTCTTATAAACATGATGTTGACTCCTTTGACTCAAGATAATAAATCTTAAGACCTAACAAACCCTAGAAGCATGAAGAACATGATTTTACCTAGAAGACCATCAATAATGAGCATGAAACCCATGTTTTTAATAATAATAACTTTTCTTTTTCTTTTCTTGTTTGTTACACGGGATACATATTGAAATGAGTTCAACAATTATGAAAACTGAAACGAGTTACAATTTCAACACATATTAGGCCGCGGATCTATAGAGGAGTCTGGACAAGGGGCAAGCCTATAACATAGCTTGAAAGAGAGTTGAAAGGTGAGAACAGGGGCTAGAATGTTGCCCGGGAACTAGCGAGTATACGTAGCAAGGATAGGGAGGCAAGCCACAGTTGTTAGGATAAATTTTGGGGCAGAAAACCAGGGCTGACATGGACTAATAGCATCCCTAACCAAGCCACAAAAGCTACAGCAAAGATACACCAGACCTAAGGTATGTTGATGATGTGTTGGAGTTGGATTTGTTAATAGAGGATAGGTCCAAATTAGACAAACTTGCATTGGGCATCTTGAGGTTGTTGGAGGGCAACAAGTAGGTTGCTCAAAGTAGCCCTAGATCAACTTGCCAAGAAGGACATTGACAGCCGGAAGGGTGGCGATTGTAAGCTCAAGACTGATTCTTGAAGGACAAAGGAAGGAAGTCAAGGGAGCAATTACATCAGCCCAAGTTCACTGAAGAGAAGGACATCTTGCAACGATAGGTAGCAGCCCTCCAGCCCAAAGTTTGTCTTTATTGGAGCACCGTAGAAATGCATTAGAGGGATGAAGTCCCAAAGGAGCGGAGGAGCAGCAATGGGCAGTTGAGAGTTGTTCACAAACGGAGTTATGAACAACTCAACAGGACTCTCTATGTGTTGATGCGTTGAAGGACTAACGATCAACTAGAGAGCAGTTGGAGAAGTCAAGTTCAGTGACCTAAAGGAGCAGGGCCATTGATAAAGGCAAAAGTTGTTGTTAATTTTAGGTATGTTCTATGCTAGAGAAATTTATTTCAATTTTCACAGTTAGCTCAATACCTTTTCCAGATTAGCAATCACATCAGCATTAAAGTAAACTGCAGATAGAACATAAATATAAATTGCAGAATACAAGCCAAGACAAGAGGACGCAAGATGTGGCGCTAGCCAGGGACAAACCCAATGTGGGGAATCCCTTGATCAATTCTTCTTATATGTTCTTCAATAGTTCAGCAAAGAGAGAGAGGGAGATAGTACGTTTACAACAATGTTCCACCAAGGTTACGGGACGAGGGGGCGAGGGAGCGAGGGGGCGAGGGAGCGAGGGGGCGCGGGAGCGGCCTATGCAAAAGCTCCCTACCATTTTTTAGGAAACGTGGGGGAGCATCAGGGTCTTAAAAATTTATAAATATAAAATATAATTTATTATTGAAGTCCACTATGACATTTTGGTTTGAATTGAAACAGCTGCAAAGCATGATTCATTGATATGAAATATCATTGACATTACCAAATTTTATAATATCAATAATAAATTAAATAAATTTTAAATTCTAATTCGATTGGTCCAAATTCTAATTAGATTTTGGTCAGACAGAGGGAGAGCTTCAGCTTGATAAGGTAGCCACTGAATTCTGTGAAAAGGTAAATGAACAGATCAGGAACACTGCATTGGCAGTAGAAGGGGCAACTACAATGGTTTGTCCAGCTGTATTGGATCCAACAACTAGAAATTTTGTTATATTATATATAATATAGACAGTACACCATATGTTGAAAGAAGAGTTTTAGTTCCAAGAGAGATGAGAAGATCACATGAAAGAGTTTCTGATAGTTTACTATCAAATGACATTGACTGTAGGATGACCATCTGCGAACCAACTTGGGTGACCAACGATGGCATGGATAATTTGTCTACCTTATTAGAGCAATGCCATGCAGTTCAAACTTCAAACTAGCAGTGTATTTCAGGGGTGAAAATAATTTTCAGACCTGAGAATTCAAGCTGAGCAACTGTGCTTTGTGTAAATTTTGTAACTGTATAAATTCATATATAACGACAGTTCCTGAGATTTCTTGCTGCCCATAGTATTTTGTTATGCTTGCAGTAAACGCATGTTAGTCTATAGTCCACCCAATTATTTCCCACATGACATAGGTGCTGCTTCCATAGTTTGTATGTCAAATGTCATGCAAATTAAAAACACAAACTGAATGTCTCATATTCTTTGTCTGTCACTCCAGTTATCTCCCCACTGTAATCCAGCCATCACTTGAGAAAAAAAGAAGGTTTAAAAGGGAAAATTCATGTACGTGCCATATGGTCCAACAAATTTCCATGATACTGGCCCTCTAAAATAACGCTTGTTGAAACCAAAAGACAACACAAAACGTTATCCCCATACAGAACATGAGTAGCTTTGTACCACTTTAGGTCTATTAAATCATAAACTATAAGCAAGGCCATTTTTTTGGGAGCGTGGGGAAACGTCCCCTCAGGGAAGGGAAACGTTTCCCTGGCACATCCCCCTGAGTTTCCTCCATTTTGGGAGCGTGGGGAAACGTCCCCTACTCGTCCCCAAGTCCCCGGAGCGCGGGGAAGCGAGGAAACTAGACCCCTGGGGGGGGGGCGAGTCCCTGTGGAACACTGGTTTACAACAGAAATCAACACTTTGACTTATCTAGATAAGAGCATAGATCATCTCTAAGAAGACGATACATCAGATCAGTTGAAGACATGTTGCTTCAACTGATTTTCCAAGGTGACTCCTTCACCTATCATTGTGCTGCATTTCGTCATCATGTTGCACCTCACTGCACTGCACCATGCTGCATCTCATCACGCTTCATTAATCATGATTGTACCCATCACTGTACTGCATTATGTGCCATTGCTGCACCATGTTGCCATCTTGACCTATGTGTTGGTTGCACCTTGCTTGCTTGTTGTCCCTTGCTTGCTTGTTGTCCCTAGCATGCTTGTTGTTGCACGCTAGTTGTCCCTTGCATGCTAGCTGTAACATTGCATGCTTAGCGTATTTGCTACTAAGTACCATGCAACTGTCCCAATGTTAGTTAATTGTCCCTTGCATGTTGCTCTCCTTCGAAGACAGATGCTCCCGCTATTCCGGCATTTCTGGCTGTTCCCGGCAGTTCCGACAATTCCAACTGTTCCCGACAGTTCCGACAGTTCTAGTAGTTCCTGGCAGTTCCTGTAGTTCCAATAGTTCCTGGCAGTTCTGGCTTTTTCGACAGTTCCGGCTTTTTCGGTAATTCTGTCTTTTTCGGCATTTCTGGATTTTCCGGCAGTTCTGGCTTTTCCGACAGTTCTGGATTTTTCAATAGTTCTGGCTTTTTTAGATTTTTCGGCTTTTCCGACAGTTCTGGCTGCATTTCCGGCAGTTCCAGCTTTTCCCAGCAGTTCCAGCTTTTCCGGCAGTTCCAGCATTTCTCGACAATTCCAGCTTTTCCCCGCAGTTCCAGCTTTTCCCGGCAGTTCCAGCTTTTCCCGGCAGATCCGACTTTTCCGGCAGTTCCAACTTTTCCCGGCAATTCCGGCTTTTCCGACAGTTCCAACTTTTCTGGCAGTTCCGGCTGTTCCAGCTTTTCCGACTTTTCTCGCAGTTCCGGCTTTCTGGATCAAGGCAACATTATCCCTTAGGATCTTTCCTCCTACTAAATCCCAAAGACAAGTAGAAAGAGGAAGAGATCCCAAGTGTGTGTTGAAATGACTTGAAGGCCACCTCTATTTATACTAAAACGTTGAGCACATGTGGGGTTTATTTAGTTGTTGGCCGAACTTGACGAATTGTCTTATAACACAAATAAATTCATAACTCCATGAATACTTATCGGAATCGGATGATCTTTAGATCAATCCTACACCTCTCGATGAGAGGGATCCAAGAAAAATATCAACTGCCATAAATAAGATGACCCACATGGAGTTTGGCCCTAGTTGCCAATTTTAACACTCCCTCTCAACTAGGGAGAACTCCATCCGCTGATCCATATGTCTGACTATACTATCTCTGCCATCAGTGCCCTGCACTGCTCTGCTCTGCTCTGATCTGCTGAGCTCTACTCTGTTGAGCTCTGCTTTGCTCTGCTCTGCTGAACCATGAAGAAGAAGAATTGATCAAGAATGTCTCATACCATTCTCTACTGACCCGAAGTCAGTTTCATCTGAAGAGAGTGTGTCACATCACTCTTACTCACCCGAAGTCAGTTTTATTGATCCTAGATCAATATCACAAGAGAGTGTCTCAAACCACACATACTGACCCCAAATCAGTTTCATTGATCTCATATCAATGTCACAAGAGTGTCTCAAACCACTCATACTGATCTCAAATCAATTTCATTGATCCCAGATCAATGGAAGTCATCCTAGCATAGGGAGTACGGTGGATTTTCTGACTTTTCCGGCAGTTCTGGCTGCATTTCCGGCTTTTCCAACAATTCTGACTTTTCCCGACAGTTCTGACTTTTCCCGGCAGTTCTGACTTTTCCCGGCAGTTCCAGCAGATCTGACTTTTCCCGGCAGTTCCGGCTTTTCCGACAGTTCCGACTTTTCCGACAGTTCTTGCTATTCCAGCTTTTCCGACAATCCCAGCTTTCTGGATCATGGCAACGTTTTCCCTTAGTATCTCTCCTCCTACTAAATCCCAAAAACAAGTAGAGAGAGGAAGAGATCCCAAGTGTGCGTTGAAATGACTTGAAGGCCACCTCTATTTATACTAACACATTGAGCACATGTGGGGTTTATTTGGTTGCTAGCCGACCTTGACGAATTGTCTTATAACACAAATAAATTCATAACTCCATGAATACTTATCGAAATCGGATGATCTTTAGATCAATCCTACACCTCTCGATGAGAGGGATCCAAGAAAAATATCAACTGCCATAAATAAGATGACACACATGGAGTTTGGCCCTAGTTGCCAATTTTAACACTCCCTCTCAACTAGCGAGAACTCCATCCGTTGATCCATATGTCCGACTGTACTATCTCTGCCATCAGTGTCCTGCACTGCTCTACTCTGCTGAGCTCTGCTCTGCTGAACTTTGCTTTGCTCTACTCTATGAACCATGAAGAAGAAGAATTGATCGAGAATGTCTCATACCATTCTCTACTGACCCGACGTCAGTTTCATCTGAAGAGAGTGTGTCACATCACTCTTACTAACCCAAAGTCAGTTTTATTGATCCCAGATCAATATCACAAGAGAGTGTCTCAAACCACACATACTGACCCCAAATCAGTTTCATTGATCTCATATCAATGTCACAAGAGAGTGTCTCAAACCACTCATACTAATCCCAGATCAATGGAGGTCATCCTAACATAGGGAGTACGATAGATACAATGATGCATCCATCGATAGAACTACTATGGTCCCTATCCTCATTTCCCTGCTCATTGATTAGATGAGAGGTACTTCCCATGAGTCCCAGACTGCATGGGTAGGATGCCCCGACAAGAGAACTAATCATCCTGTCCACAAGAGAACGAATCATCCTGTCCAGTGGATGCCACGAAGAACTAATCATCCTGGCATACAGGGGAACTAATCATCCTATTCCACAGTTGCCAAGGGAGAACTAATCATCCCAGCCCACAAGAGAACTAATCATCCTGTTCCACAGTTGCCACAAGAGAACTAATCATCCCGGCCCACAGGAGAACTAATCATCATGTTCCACAGTTGCCACAGGAGAACTAATCATCCCGTCCCACAGGAGAACTAATCATCCTATTCATAGCGCACCACCAGGGGAGGGTGAGACGCCCTGTGGTCGTATGTTGCTCCAGTAAGTACCCCAAGCCCCCCAGAGCTCAATGCATGCAACATGCAGGACCCTTATAAGGTCTCTCAACAACTCCAGGTCATTCTGGAAAGTCATAGATTTGACCTTTCCCCAGGGCTTTGACAAAATGTATGCGACCTGTATATCAGTCTCAATGCGATGGAGCCTCCTCACTCATCGACTTACCATACCATATCCCAGATAAGGCAGTCTATGATGTCTATCTGCTAGAGCAAACATCAAATACGAGATTCCTCAATAATCGAACCCCACCTCTGGTTGTCACAGAGAATCACAGTGGTATTCATCATGTGTACAAACAGCTCACTTAAGAGCTTCTGCAACCATGCAACTTCACATGAGATCATACTCATAGCTATGTATTCGGTCTCGGCGATGCTTATAGAAACCGATTTCTGCTTCCTGCTCATCCATGATATCGAAGCAGCGCCCAAAGAGAACCAGCACTGAAAAGTGCTCTAGTGATCCTCCACACTGCTTGCCCACTCAGCATTCGAATAATCATGCAGTTTCATATTTCCGGCAATGTATCTCAATCCATGAGAGATTGTGCCCTGAAGATATCTCAAAAGATTCTTGGCACCAATCCAGTGAGGCTCAACCAAATATGAGCTCACCGTGCTAACTGCAAAACATATGTCCAAATGGAAGTTCACCAAGAACATCAATGCAAATGAGTTTATGAAACTCAGAGGCATTTCCCAAATTTGGTCTGACATCACTACCATATAACTTTTGAACGTTAAGATCCTCGAGGTAATCACAGGCTTGCAGTTTATCATTCCACATTCGGAATCCAACTCCCTCTTACTTCTGGAAATGAGAAGGTCTGCACCTATCAGAAATAGGTCGTCCTCATAAGGTGCCAGTATGAGAGGTCTATCATCCACAACCTTCAGGTAATGGTTTGTATCGGTTTCACTCCTAGTGAATCTCAGCTTCAACTGACAACTATCAATCCTCTCATACTACGCCCGGGGAGTTTTGCTTCAAGCCATAAAGGGCTTTCTTCCACCTGCATACGTGAGATTCCTGATCATCAATCTCAAACCCCTCGGCTTGTTCCAAACCTGTGGACCTGCTACATGAGGGGTATGGTCCCCTTGTAAGATTTTCCTTCGGTACATCTCAGACATGTACTTTCATGCTCTTTTTGAATTTAGGCATCCCTGTCACCATCTGACTCACAGACCTCCGGTGCTATGTGTCAATGGACATGGTCCCCAGTGGACTTCCTGCAACTTGATACAACCCTGAACTCAAAAACATCTTTCAAAATTCTATTTTCAAACACATACCTTTCCATCGATGAGTGCCACCTTGAAACCTTTGACTTCCATTGCTGAAATGGACACCAAGTTCTTCTTGCGAACAGGTACATAAAAGAGATTCTGTAAATGAATTGAGTTACCCTCATTCAGTTGAGGGATATATTCCCTACACCCTTTCGGGGAAAGGTGGCATCAACTCCAAGTATAATCCCACGATTGTTTCCATCTCTACCAAATTAGAGAGTGCACCCATCTATCTGATGAAGTGCCTTGAAGCACTACAATCAATAAGCCAGATTCCCAAAGACTCTGAAGGAGAGGACCAATACAAGATAACGCTTCTTTATCTTATCAGAAACAACATTTGATTCTTCATACCTGGGGTTCCTTGCTTTCTTTGAAGAGTCGACCATTTCCTTGATGACCCGCATTACCTGTCATTCCTTTGATCATTGAAGATGTCCCTAGAATGATTGGTATCTTCATCAAGAGATGTGTCTCTACCATTCGGACACTCCTTCACATAATGGTCAAACTTATTGCAACCAAGGCATCCGCTTTTCCTTCCATCCTTAAATCCGAACTTCCCAATGAAGTGATCTTTAGGTAGGCCATCAGAAACTTCCACTGCGCCATTCTAATAATATTCTCTGCTTCGACTTCACCCTCAGTGAATTTGAAGAAGGATAAGGAATCCACTGATCCTTTTGTCCTTTCCCAACTGTCTTCAGTGATTGCTCTTTCACTCTTGCTTGGGCATTGTCTTCACCTCAGCTCTGATACCATGTTAATTTTAGGTATGTTCTATGCTAGAGCAATTTATTTCAATTTTCACAGTTAGCTCAATATCTTTTCCAAATTAGCAATCACATCAGCATTAAAGTAAACTACAAATAGAACATAAATATAAATCGCAAAAGACAAGCCAAGACAAGAGGACACAAGATGTGGCACTAGCCAGGGGCAAACCCCAATGTGGGGAAACCCTTGATCAATTCTTCTTATATGTTCCTCAATAGTTCAGCACAGAGAGAGAGAGATAGCACGTTTACAACAAAAGTCAACACTTTGACTTATCTAGATAAGAGCATAGATCATCTCTAAGAAGATGATACATGAGATCAGTTGAAGACATGTTGCTTCAACTGATTCTCCAAGGTGACTCCACCTATCGTTGTGCCGCATTTCATCATCATGCTACACCTCACCGCGCTACACCATGTTGCACCCATCATCACTATGTTGCATCTCATCATGCTTCATTAATCATGATTGTAACCATCACTGTACTGCATTATGTGCCATCGCTGCACCATGTTGCCATCCTGACCTATGTGTTGGTTGCACCTTGCTTGCCTGTTGTCCCTTGCTTGCTTGTTGTCCCTAGCATGCTTGTTGTTGCATGCTAGTTGTCCCTTGCATGCTAGCTATAACATTGCATGCTTGGTGTATTTGTTGTTAAGTACCATACAACTGTCCCAATGTTAGTTAGTTGTCCCTTGCATGTTGCTCTCTTTCGAAGACAGATGCTTCGGCTGTTCCGGCAGTTCTGAAAGTGCCAGTTATTCCCGGCAGTGCCGGTTGTTCCCAGTAGTTCCGACAGTTCTGGCTATTCTCGGCAGTTCCTGTTGTTCTCGACAGTTCCTGCAGTTCCAACAGTTTCGGCTGTTCCCAACAGTTCTGGTTGTTCCCGGCAGTTCCGGCAGTTCTCGGCAGTTTCTGCTTTTCCGGTAGTTCCAGCTTTTCCCGCAATTTCGACTTTTCCCAGTAATTCCAGCTTTTCCGGCAGTTCCGGCTTTTCCAGCAGTTTCGACATTTCCTGCAGTTCCAGCTTTTCAGGCTTTTCTGGCAGTTCTGGCTTTCTGGATCAGGGCAGCGTTATCCCTTAGGATCTCTCCTCCTACTAAAACCCAAAGACAAGTAGAGAGAGGAAGAGATCCCAAGTGTGTGTTGAAATGACTTGAAGGCCACCTCTATTTATACTAAAACGTTGAGCACATGTGAGGTTTATTTGGTTGATGGCCGACCTTGACGAATTGTCTTATAACACAAATAAATTCATAACTCCATGAATACTTATCGAAATCGGATGATCTTTAGATCAATCCTACACCTCTCGCTGAGAGGGATCCAAGTAAAATATCAGCGGCCATAAATAAGATGACCCACATGGGGTTTGGCCCTAGTTGCCAAGTTTAACAGTCGCAGATTGGGCGCAAAAGGACCAACAATTGTGTTCAAGGTACGACAAGAGGAATTGTGATTGTCTACTACATCAGCTATATCATCAGTGTATCTTGTCCTTGTATTCTTGTATTAGTGGATGTATGACGGCCATTATCCTTAGTATAGGAGCCCTAGACAGTTGTATTATCAATTTGTTAATATACAAAGTTGGGTTTTGTAAAAAGTTGTCCATATTTGTGTACGTGTTGATTTACTGCATTTTATATTCCATTGTGCAAAGTAGTTTGTCGTGGTACTTGGATTGATAGCATCAGAGATTCTAGGATTCTAACCTAGACTCTAGTATCGTGGAAAAATAACATGATGTACACAATTAGGAGTTTGATTCTCGAGACCTTGATCCAATTTTAGGCATGTTTTTCATAGTTAACTCAACAAGGGCCACAACTCACTTTCCTCACTTGAGATACAACGCTCCCAAATACACTTTCATGACATTTCATCCAAGATGCACCTCATGGACACAACCATCAAACTTATTGTCCTTTATGTTTTGAGATATGGAAACTAGCATGTTGTCATTTGACCAAGCTAGCACTAAGAGAGTCCAAAGCCTCATGCTACAACATATGATCCATTATAAACAAAAAGAGCCTCACCATCATCTAAGCAGACTTTTGTTAGCTTTCAAGGTTACTCCAAAAGTATTTACACCATGTTTGGGAGTGCTTCATGAGATTTGGGATAGATGGTGTATGATCAGCCCTTTGATGGTATGTGATGGATTTGCACATTAGAGATGGTTCGTGATGGAATTGCACATTAGAAATGGCTTGCTCAGTGGTTGCTTGACCTTAGTTGGGTGCTTGCATGACATTCTTCCTTAAGGCGTTGGAGATCTTCAAAGAGTTTGATGATGTTCTACATGCTAGCAACATGGAAGTGGTTATTTGATTGGAGAACACTCGACAATGGAGGAGGATTAGTTGGCACTCAAGAGGAGGGTGATGAGCCCTAGATAACATGGGGTAGCTTAGATGTTTGAATGGGGATCCTTGGGTTGCGACAATGTTTGTGGATAGGGAGTGGACCAAGTGAAGCACATGGCTTAAGAGACTCATTGGAGTCATTTGTGGCTTGTAGAAGGAGCATTGGACACACCTCATGAAGTACCCCTGCATTTGGAACCTTTGGCTTGTAGAAGGAGCATTGGACACACCTCATGAAGTACCCCTGCATTTGGAACCTTTCTTTTGGACAACATCAGATTGGAGCTTGACATGTGTAACTTAACACTGTAGCGCTCCATATGTGTGAGCCTACATGTGCCTTTCTAGGTTACTTGTAAGGGCATAGGTCCATATGTGTATTACTGGCCCCCATTGCCTCTCATATATATAGAGGAAGGACAAAGTCCTTTCACATTCATTCTTTCTTGTTCCTTATCTTATGTTACAAATGTGACTAGGACGACAAACATGTCTTCTTGACTCTCTTGGACCTTCATTTGTATTTTATCTCTCTCATCTTGGAGATATTGGATTTCTTGGAGCTTCTTGTAGCATCTTGAATACTAGTGTTAGGGTTTCAATGTTCATACCTTGAAGATTTGGAGATTAGGGCTTTCAAATAAAACCCTAGGTTGTATTTACTAAAGTGAAGAAGAAGAGACGTCTTGCCTTGGAGGACATGCTTGTGTGATGCTAGCTTGTGTGGTATGTACATGCACTTCATCTTTATGCATATTAATGAAGTTTCCCGCTGTCAAATACTAGTGTAATTGCAAAATTGATTTTCCACCATAAAAATTTTCATGGTTTTGTAATTCCCAACATTTATATGTCATGATGATTTAGTATATGTTAAGGCTACAAATGTTAAATGATTTTGCATGTACTTTGAGGAATATAGTGCAGATTTACTCCTGTCATAAGTGATTTTCTGATCTGTTATGTGCATGATAAGATTGCCCTCGAGGGATGAAACTTATCGGCAAACCTTGGTATCTTATCTCTTAAATTGCCTAGTGGATTGGGGTTGTTAAGAGTTGAAATAGTGTTTGTTGTTGATGTTGTTTTGTTTATATTTCATAATAGTCCTAATGTTGAAAATTCACAAGGTTAACATCATGGAGACCTCTAGTTAAAAAGTGAAATTTCTATTTTACATTCAAAGTCAATAACGCAGAAATTTATACAAGTTTGGGGTCCATCCTTTCATCTCAAGACTATCTTCAAACTTGTCTCCTTCCTTCAGAAGATTTAAATATTAGGAGATGCCACCTCAAGAAGAGAAAGTTACCCTTTCCTATCACTGAGAGAACAACTTCTCTATAAATTTTAATTCAAAAATATCATCTCAACTCATACCCTCACAAGCTTATGGACATTGCGTAGCTGGAATAATTAATCGATGGCTTGGCAAAGATGCAGCCATTTCTTGACGAGTTCTTTGTGGTTTCCAATTCCAATGAACCTTTCTTTGACTATCCATTCAAAATTGTCTATATTGGTACTTACTCCTTTCGAGAGAGTACCAAATCTAAAAAGGGAATATGCTAAGGTATATTCACTTATTATAAATCACAGCATTCTAAAGTGTGTGGAATTTAGTCTATTGTAGCACCTAGAAACAACAACACTTTACAAGTCATTCCAAAAGTCTCAATTTCTATTCAAATCTTTAGTCAATGTCCATGAAAGGGATGCCAAAAGCAATTGATCAAACTATTTCAACTGCTATGTGATTTTATCACATGCAAGTAAATTTTTGGGCAGAAATTGGAATAAAAAATAGCAACAAAGTTGTAATATTTCATTTAGATTCCCCTTCAATTTGCAGTAGGTACCCTAGCTGGCGACACTTGTATGTCCAGTAACTTAAGGTTGGTGGCACTCAGCAACAAAAGTTTTAAAGTATTTGTTGGTCACCATATTCCTTCGATCATTCTAGTATGTGAATCAATTTCCCATCTCCATTGATGCATATCTCTAAGTCTCCAAAGTTGGCCTACAATTTTGCTCTCCAGCCTGCAGATTCAAATTGTAATACAGCAATGCTCAAGATGCTTTGTTTTCTTGTAAGGTATGTGTAATGTCCCTAAGGGATTAATTGGCCCAAGGGACAAAGTAACCTATCGATCCCTGTAGGCTATAGTCCTCGATAAAGGGGAAAACCCCAAAATACCCAATGTTGGGCAAATTTTGGGGCAGATGGGGCAAAAAAGCCCAAAGTCAGGGCTTCATGTGAACATCACTCAATTAATTAAAGAAAAAAATCCCCTCATGGAAATTTATAAATAGTAAATACAAGAGGCTTAGAAGTACTTGAAGCATGATTGGATTGGATCATTCATCTCTGTTTTTCTTTGAGCCTAAGGCTCTGAGGGTTTTAAGGCCCTAACTCTCTCCTTCGACTAGTTTTGGTGGAGGTGATCCCACCCAGCCTAGTCATTTCTCCTTTTATCTTTCTATTTGTTTTTTTGTTCTGGTCACATGGATTTATCTATCTGAAGAAACAGCAAGGACCTTGTGGAATTCTAAGAAATCAACTATCTGAGGAAACAGCAAATTCTTTGGGAAAGTCTGAGGCAGTCCAGCGGTAACCCTTCTGCAATCATACGAGCAGTTCTGAGCATCTACACTGGCTATACGAGCAAATTGAAGTGCACCGAAGCTGGCCGAGTTTTCTGAGTAACTACTACTGGACAGTCCGAAGTATCCTTGGGTTTAATCATCGCGGGTCTAAGACAAGGGCTAATGCATTTATCTGGAAAACTCCTCCAATTCTCTAAGGAGATTAAAACCCTTCTGTGATAAAATCAGACGTAATTTTCTAAGGCAGATCCACCAGTTCCTGTGATGACTGAGGTTTTTCACTGTGGTAAAACTCTGTGGCACCAGAAGGTTTTCCTGTAGCTGACAGAGGTAGGACGCAAGTCTCCTGAGGAACACAAATTTCTTCTATAGCTGAAAGATCGAGTTTCACTGAGGCAAGCAAGCCGCAAGACATACTTTTTCTGAGGCACTGAGATTTTCCTCATGGCAGATAGGCCGAACTCCTGAGACAGGTCGAAGAACCTCCCGCGGCCAGACCAAGATTGATCAGCGCAGAAGCAGTTTCCTAAGGCATCTCAGAGTCCTAATTAAAGGCAGTGTGATCATTCCCTCCAATAATTCGTCTATCATCCGGTGGTGGCTCGGTTACATTCCTGAAGTCAGTAGGCTTTGATAAATTTCCTGTAACAGGCTAGGTTCGTCTGATGTTGATTTTATATTTCTGATAGATTAAATCTGGTGACTTGTTCGATTTCTACAAGGAATATTCAGTTCAGTTGATAAAATTGTTGGTTGGAACGTATAGTGGAGTTGCAGAATATTGAATTACATTTTATTGATTGTCAGTACTATTATTGGAGGCTGTGTTATTGATATTTCATTGCTGTATATTCTATTCTGTTTCATGTCTGAACAAGCAAAGGAAAACCTAAGTGCAAAAAAGAATTGCCCTAGAATACTACAGTATCGGCATTATTCTGGCTTTGACAAAAGCCAATCATATAAGGGATTTTTCATTACAAAGGCGATGATGGATTATAAACTACGAATCTAGAGAAACTTAGAGAAACTAAGCTTAATCGTGACATGAAAAGTGACGCCTTAAAATGGAGATGATTAATCGCATATGGGCAAGTGAAGTTCTAGACAACCAAAATGGTTTAGTGTCAATTTCATCTTTGACTTCATTGGCATCGACGTCAGCATCACCAAACAGGATCATTGACAAGAAGATAAAATGACAGTGTGATACCTGTTGATTAAAGAATGATAGTTACAAAAACAAAATTACCACTTCCATGTATAAGTAATTGTTTGAATGGTCCACAGGAAAACTAACCAAAAAAAAGGCAGAAAAGTAATTGTTCG
Organism: Pinus taeda; assembly: GCA_000404065.3. Lineage (NCBI taxonomy): Eukaryota > Viridiplantae > Streptophyta > Pinopsida > Pinales > Pinaceae > Pinus > Pinus taeda. The sequence goes on along the minus strand of APFE031553360.1, from coordinate 6,419 downwards.
AATGTTCTACTTTCCTTTTCTTTTTCTTTTGTTTTTATTTTTTTTCTGTCTTGGACTCCATCATTGGTGTCGACACTGGCACCAACAAAATGACTCACTATGAAGAAGATAACACGACAAGGCAACACCTGTTGACCATTGATAGTTACAAAAACTAAATCATGAGCTCCATGTATAAATACTTAATTATTTGGATGTTGTATAGCTTTTAGGTTTTCTTTTTTTCATTTTTGTTGTTTTTGCAATGTTTCACCATCTGAGACGTGACAACACAACAGAGAAACACATCCAGCAGACATGTGGAAGCACCCCCCAAATTGAAAGGATGTCATAGGGATGTCAGGGTCTCTAAAATATGGGACCTTCCCTGACATACTTAAAATAAAATAAAAAAATATATGAAAACTAAAACATAAATTACCAAAATCTTACACATAACTATCAACAATGCGCCAATAACACACGTCATTACATGATAATAAATCATAAATAATACATGTAATGATGTAATATAATATAACAAACATGATTCACAAATCATCTATCAGTATTGTATTTCTCATTATGTTTAGAAAATGCAGAAGATATAGATCTAAGAACAGGTTCAATGACAAATGAGAATCACTACATGAGGCAATGCCCAATAGTCTCTACATCTAGTGACTGCATGAAGGAATAAGGACAAACCATGGGAATGTCATATCTAAATCAAAATCAGTTGCACTCTCCAGAATATTCAGTGGCACACCAACCAACCCAAGTTGTACCTCATCAGGTCCCTCATCCTCATCTACTTGTGCATTAGGTTTACATTCATTTTATTAAATTAATTTTTATTTTCCATTTCAGCATTTTCCCCCTCAACAAGGTGTACTTTGGTCAAAAAGTAGCATGGGAACTGTTATCACTGACCAAAATTTCAAAAAAACAATTTGGACAACTTATATGGTTTCAAAGTTGAATTCCATGGATTTGTTTATAGAAGAGAAGGATCGTAGGTCAGGCAGGTGTATTATATTGGACAAGCTTTCAAACAGGTTGGTTGTTGGAGATTTTGTGAAAAACTTCAAGGAGGTCACATGCAAGTCACCAAAGAATTTGCTTCAAATTTCACAGGATTCAATTCAAAGGTTGGAGATTTTTATCAAAAAGACAGAGTTTTCATATTGTCTTATGTAAAGTATTTTCACAGTAATAGAAAGTACACTGTTTCTTCCCAAGATTCATCTTGTGTTTCAAATGTTCAGAATGCAATGTGGTTTTGGTTTTATTCATCTTGTTTTACAGTTCACTAAACATGCAATCACTCTGAATTCATCATTGAATGCTCAGACTTCCTGTGTATGTTTTGTTTGAGTTGATGTCCTTCTTGGTAGATGTTTTGAACAGTGAACATTATATGCCTTGGTTTCTAATATTCATAGCTGCTTGTTTACTGTAGGAATGTATGACTCCATGAGCCCAATGGGAGAAGCCTTGATTTTGTTTTTCCAACCAGCTTAAACTTCATTCACTTTTTAAAGAGTTAGCCATCTTTCTTGCCCTTTAATGCATATCAAAAATTTGTGAGAGAGCCCTCTCTGACTAAGGAGGCTAAACCTTAGTCTAAAGCCTGGTTTGAAACAGTTGCATGAGATCTTACTAAGTAGCAGCCCTTAGTGCATGATTTTGTGACAACAGGAACATCTCATTTTTTGATGGGGACATTCCCTATTGCATCCCACTCAAATGGAGACATGGGGAAATGCCCTCTTGGAGTGCCCACAACTCGGGAACATAAGGAGAATGTCCCCTACAGTTTGGAACACATCCCCATGTAACACTGATTTTTTTGGTTAGGGGCAAGGAAGAATGGTAGAAGCAAAGAAAGTGACATAGGGAGATAAAGCCTAGAAGTCAAGTAGGACATAGAAGGGATTATAATTTCAACTCTATAAATCTAATTGCTCCTCTATAGAACCATGGAGGAGCCACACCCCAAGGCTTATAAAAACAGATCCCTGAAATCTGTATTAGACATTGCTCTAATATTCTGTTTTTGGCATATTCTATCCGCCTAGCTTACTGGACAAAATCATAGCAGCTTTCTCTATGTACTCTTTGCTGTTCACCTTCAAAGCAGCACTTTTTGTAATATAATTTTTTCAGCTTCTGTTCAAATCATAGTTTTTATGAAATATTATCGCTGAATTCCCTCCCAGGATTATGCTTCTTGTTTTGATGATTTACATCCAGGAAGATCTAAAAGGGGCCAGTTCTTTAATAAAGTCAATGTTTTACACCAGTGATGGGTAGAAAGTTTAAAGACTTTCACCATGCTACAAGCAAGATGAATTTTCCATGTATGAGATCAAGATAAATAATTTTACTAACCTTCATAATATCATGGTGCAGCATTGCTACTGGGATGCTTTATTTCTAATTCTTCTGATATACTATCTACTTCACTATCTAGGGTTTACCTTTTTAATACCACCCCCTTCATCTTATTGTCTACTTTTTCATTCTCTATTTCTTTAACCTAGGTTCCAGAATGCTTTGGATCTAACCAGTTCTTATTGTTGTTATCAAGAATTGCTCTTTCTTGTCCCAATGACCTATTTTTATAATTTGTGGGCCTTAAAATAATTTTATTTCATTTATCCAAAACCTTCTTGATTATAGTGACAAATATTTGCTTAGTAGTTAATCTTACCTGTGGCAAGGACGTAATGACACTCCATATCAGTGCATTGGTTGGAGAAACCCCACGTGATGCCAGAACCATACTCACAGCTAAGCCTTCTGGAATGTTGTGCACAGCGATGGCTATAGTTACCAAAACACCTTGTGACAGTCCTTTTGAGCCTGCAAAGGAGACTCCAACACCTGAACCTTCGCCAAATGAATGAAGAGTCATTATTCCAACCACCAGGACCATCTTTCTGGCATCTGCCCCTTTTATATCTAGCATGCTAACTTCACCATATCGTTCCAGCCACTACACAGTCAGAAGCAAAATAGAGATGAGTCTTCTGTTGCTGTTGAGAGACACTTCAAGTATTGCTCAAATAAAAGACCCCAATTGCAAATTAACACTTATTTGTCTCCTTCTCAGACGCATATGAGCGATGGCTGATGTCCTGGTCAACAATATGAAAATCGACAACAATTTAAAAAGCTAACTAATCTAAATTCAGAAGAAATAGCATACTCTCAGTATGTCACAATATATAATTTAAATATTAGACACAGACCAAGGAAATAATATTTACAATGAACAAATAGTCAAGAACGAAAATGGGATCATATAAAATTAAAATTTGATGTGCAAGTGGCTTCCTGACAAGATTGGAAGTTGATAAGTTAACAGCGGGACTCATGACAAGAAAAAAAAATATTAAATAAGCATTCCAAAAATGTTAAATTGGAAAACAATGTCACTTAAATGCGTCTGCCAGATAACTTCAAAGCACAACTAGCAAAAATATAAGCAAAGCCAAGGAACATGCCATATGGCAGAGACAGAAGAGTCTAAACAGGCAGTCTACACAAGCGGCGTTGATAATATTATCAGCAAAATCACAAGGGATAGGCTTCGATGATCAGAAATTCCGCACGTAGCCACCACAAACATCCCAAGCAACAATGACAATGCGGTTTCCTGATAGCATAGGGTTATGTCTGAGCCCTGAGTTTCACCACCATAATACAGAGGAACCCTGGAACAGGGGAGGAAAAAACCTCATTCACACCATAATGGCATAAAAGATCCCCCAGTTTGATTATTATAGAATCTAGATGGAGAGAAAGGATTACACAATATCAAGTTAACAGCAATGGACTGTCAATTAACACTTCCAATTATCAGGACACCTAAGCATTCTTCACTGTTTATTCGCATCACGCCTAAATTATTGAAAGTGTGCACTAAGCAAAGCTCGAACGAAAATACAGCAAATTTTCTGTTCAAGCGATACGTCAACATTATTTCTAATCAGGCCAAGGGACAAACAAAATTTCCACATTCTCCGGATTGATTAATGTATATCAGATATAAGAGAAGAAAAGAAGAATGAAATGTAAATCATAGATCAGCTAACACATTATCTTCACACCTTCTGACAGCATAAAATGAAGATTCCTCCAGCCAGGATGCCAATTACAACCCAGCTGCCACCGCCGTATTCCTGACCTTCTTGAACAAGGTCAAAGCTTGCTGCCAACATGACTCCCGCTGCTAACCCATTGCATATTCCAGCCCACTGTGCTTCTATTTCTACAAAGAAGAAGGGCACTGCACCAAAGCCTGTTGCCGCTGCCATTACCAATGTTAGCCAGGCAACAGTAGACACTGGCACTCTTTTATCTCCATCCTTGTGTCCCTCAAACTTGCTGATGTCATCTCTACTATCACCGCTACCAGCCTCTCTCCCTGATGCTCCAATGCCTGAGGTTTCTAATTTCCGAGTCGGCGCCGCATCAACTTGATCAGATTTTTCAGCACTCAGTTGCTGCCTTATTCCGATGGCACCAACCTTCAAATCTGCCGAGGCAAAGCCCTGTAAAACAACTAGCAACAATAAACATACCGTAGTCACTACAACAATTCGGACCATTGTGAGAGGTTTTCAAACTGCGACTGGTCAGATCATAACTTGCCAATTTACCCAATTCTTTCTTGTGTCATCTGTCCATTGCCAACCAAATCTGCCACTAGGCTAATATCTTCAGAGAATGTCAACCACCAGAATTCTTACATTCAAAGCCTGTAATGGCCCTTGCAAGACCAAAATCTTGAATCCACCCCCCACAATCAGAGGCAATTTTCTCCAACCAACAACAAAATGTGGTAAAATTTTCAAATTTTACAAGTCACAGAGAGCGAGACTCTTAACTGCGTCCTCAGAACCCGAAAGTCCGATTTTTAACAAACCCAAAATAGCCAATACTCTGATTTGCCTATGAATCAATTAAAATCAATAAAACATCAAAATAAAATGTTATGAAATGATCAACCAGTGTTAAATTTCCAGTAACCAAAAGGGTTTTCTCCCAACTTCATTCCCTGGCGAAATCTTCAAAATCCTGCATTCAAATCCTGGCATTCAACAAACCCCAATTCAATGCATTCAACATTCTCCTCTTATGCAGGCAGATTTTTTGAACCCACATCACATGCTGTTCTGTTGGAGCTCTAGAAGTGTAGCTCTGGCAAATTGAGCCAATTTTCAGAAAGAATTGGACATGAGAAACCTGGGATCGAAACAAGATGTGGAGTAACACGATTTTAATATATCTCTGATTACACGACGCATGGAATTTTGCAAATGGATAGTCTAAGCTCACTGTTTCAAAACCCAGAAATGAAAACTAGGGACGGGATACCATGCGGATTGTAATGCCCGAACCAACAGGAAATGCAGATAGAGACAAAACCTTAGGACCCACTAACTTACCCAAAGCAGATAGAATAACCCTGGACAGGAGCCGTTTCTGTAGGGACAGGCAGAAAAATCAGGATGTCATACCCGAGTCTCCAACCCAAGACATTTTAAGGTTCCAACTCCATGATTACCCAGCTTTGGAAAGGCAGATGAGCCATTCGAAGTTTATTGACATAATCTTCCCCGAAGACTATGCAGCATATGCCAAATAAATGCCTTTGTTTGAATATTAAACACGGTACCATATCCTAGGTATGCTATTTTGCGTTTTTGACGGGTTTAAATCTAACATGTTCAGCACGTTAGGCTTTTTCTATTCAAAAATACGTGGGTTACACGGCCTGGAGGGGGTCGCACTTATAATACTTCAGACTAAATTGGTCATTTTTTAAACAAAGAACCCTCAATGTAAGGTTTGGTTTTTTTGCAGACAAAAATTTTGTAATGTAATTTTAATATATATATTTATAATAATAAGATCTAATTATAGACTAGCATATCCCCGCGAAGAAAGAGTAGTTTCTTTTTAATGGTTCATAAAAAAATTAATATAATTTCTTTGCTGAGAATAAAAGGAAGCATAATTAATATTCGCAACAAAAGCAACAAAATATTTTCAACCAAATTTCAAGAGTACCAAATAAAGCAATAAAATAGGTTAATTTATCATAATTATTTCAAAATTTATTTTAGAGCCTTATTGCTTAATTCTATTAGTTTTTTTTGGGTCAAAAGAAAATCTTTCAACCAAATTTCAAGAGTACCAGATAAAGCAATAAAATAGGTTAATTTATCATAATTATTTCAAAATTTATTTTAGAGCCTTATTGCTTAATTCTATTAGTTTTTTGGGTCAAAAGAAAATCAATTTTTCAATTTCTTAATGCAATGTAAATATGGTATATTTCTTAAGAATAGGTTAAGTATTGTTTTTTAACTATGGATGATTACGGTTTTTTAATTAACTTTTTTTTTTGGTTTTAGATTTTTTAG
>APFE031553357.1:0-70056 GCA_000404065.3 Pinus taeda | reverse complement strand
TGTCTATCCCTTTGTCTCTAGACTGCCTATTGCAGTACTCTAATCGGAGGCTATCGACGGACTGGCCACCCGCCCAAGCTCCGAACAGGGTCAAGTCAACGCCTCCCTTAGGCAAACCGGTCAAAAAGTATATATCCGCTAGCTCAATCTCGAGATGGTGGCCACCAATGAAAAAGCACTAGTCCTGGACGTTCCACCTATCAACCATCCACTGCGAGAAATCCACCTAAGCCCTCATGCCAGGAATGGCCCAGTATTTGTATAGTCCACATGCCCTTAAAGCATCAAGCGAAGGTTGATGATTCCATGCGTTTGCATCCACATCCTCGTTCTCTCATTCACGCCAATCTAGCATGGTGTACTACCTACATCAAGCCAAAACATCAATTAGAATGCTAGAATTGTTTTTCTTTGGTCAATTTTTGAGAATTTTTGGGTTAAAAACCCTCACGGCGGGGTCTGCACCCTTCCTGTTGGAAACAGTGCGTGGGACCGCACTTTGTCCACATGAAAGGTGCAGACCTTGAGCTTTTTCCCAATGGAGAAAAAGTCGGGGTCCGTAGGTTCGCAGTGGTGAGCCTGCGTATGTGAGCTTGTGTACCCTGAGCGCGGGTTTTTTTCCCAAAAACCCTCCTAAAAAACAAATTAAAAGACCAAATTGAAAAATTAAACGGTTGAAAAACAAAAGGAGGATGATGTGGATTACCTGGTGAAGACGGCGTCCGATTCTGACGGTTGGATTCTCCGCAATCCTCTCGGGAAGTTTTCAGAGAAAAAGCACTATTTCCTCACCCAAATCACAAATGGTAAAAATGAATGGTAAAAACCCCTTTTTATAAGTTTTTTGAGTAAATAAATTCCGAATTTGTTTATGTTTCACTTTAAAAAGGTATTATTACGACGTTTTTATCTCTTTCAAGCAGGTATGAGTAATGTTCGTGTTTTTGTGCAAGATAACAGGATTATTCAGGTGAAATCAATCATTTTCAACAAGAGTCACCTTTTAAGCCCTTTTCTGACTCCTAAAACATGAAAAGATTGCCGAGTTTTTCTTTTAAGCTCGTTAAAACGGAATTAAAAGACGGTCAATTTACAACTCTTTTTCGATCGTAAAAACATAAAAAGATCGCTGGATTTTTGTCGTTTCAAATTCGATATTGGTTTTAAAATGACGTGTCCTTGGTCGCTTTTTTACTTTTTCGGATCAAAGACACTAATAACAAAATGTACTCCTTGGTCGTAAAAGATCAAGTGGTTCTCTCAAGTATTATTTTATACTTTTTCGGGCTTGGAAGACACAAATTTATGAAAAAGTCAAACCCTGGAGTCTTCTTTAGTTTTTTCAGACTCTCTAAAAATGAAAAACACCGAGTTTCTCCTATACTGGACTCGTTAAAATTCGACAGTAAAGGACCTGTTCATTTACAAACAGGAACGGACCACTCCTTCTTAGGGTTCGCATTTAAACTAAGTTGGACTCACCCGAAGGGTGAGCTTATAATCAAGCATATGTTATCCTCCTCAAGCTTGTAAAAAATAAGAGGTACTTGCCAGAAATGGTGGGGGAAAAGAGAGAAAAATGAGCTTGTTTGTCATATTTAACCACTCTTGAACACGACACTTTCATTCACCTGGGTTGGGAAATCCTTTACCTAACAGTTGATCGAACCATATTGAAAGTCTTCAGCCATTTTCTGGGTATTAACTTTGGGTCAATCATCACCAAACCATCTATTGTGTCGTTATGTGTTCAAGAACTTAGTGCAAATAAGCCATTCATCTGCAAAATCTCTGTCATCCATCTTGACCATCCCTGAGTCAGTCCTTGCAGCTAAATTTCTTCAACTTGATCTATGATTTCGTGTCGTGAGCTTGCTTACGACGGATCACTTTCTATCAACTCCGACTCATTATCTTGAAAGATGATCTAGGAATCGTCAGTACCTTGAGATCTGCATGCCTCAATGGTAGGTTTCTCGCCTTTGACAACAGTTTACATCATCGACTTTTGATCAAAGGATTCCATGGCATGTTCAACATCAACACATCTTATCACATTTCATGGATTGTGTTGAGTACTTTGAGAGCCATTGTCATTATTGGTGGTTTCTCTCACGCTTGTTAACAGTTTACATCATTGACTGGTAATCAAGCGGTTTCTACCATGTTCGACTTCGACACATTCAATCACATGGATAGAATCGTACTGTTTCGGGACGTAGAGATGAAGACCCTGGATCTAGTTTCCACCATCCAGGTTGCGAGGAATTTTGTATTCATTATATTATGGACTATTCATAAACAGATGGCTGCGTCCATACTGTGTCCACATGTGTCTGTACTTATGATGTGTTACGAGATCATTGCTATATCAGAGTAGTAGTTAGTCTTCTAGTCAGTTTCAGTCTCTTAGTCAGTTTTTATCTGAGTATGGGAATTCCTACCTCAGTGATGATATGATCTCATATATATATTTTGCATTGAATGTTTTTACAGGTTCCAACCGGGCTCTCCGCGAGATGATCCTCGAAATGATAAAGTAGTTCACTCTTCCTATATGATAAATGAAAAATCCTCATATACTACAGACTTCGCACTTTAGGGGGCAATCTGTTACACAAAAATATCGTCACCTTGATTATTTGCAGTTGGTGTAGGCCTATCATCACCTATACCAGCTTCCTAAGAAAGTATTAAACCTCAGCTCTTCAAAACAAGCTTGAAAAATGAGAGAAAGACATTAAAAAGGCAATGTAACTCTGGTTCCGCACTTTCTCTTACTTTTGCCTGTGGGCCCGCACCTTTTGTTCAAGTTATCTGCGTACTTATACGCTCTGTATGTAAAGGGGAGGGTGCGTACCCCTGTAAAAGTCAAAATGTGCAATCTTTATCTTAAAAAACTCATCTTGGGTTAATTCTATATTTTTCTAGAAGCATTTGTTACGTGGATTGTTCGCTCCAAGTGGTTCATGCATCCCATAAGAGGAGGAACTAATCCCTTGTTGAGAGGAGCTATCCTTTTGGAGGAGGACTCTATCCCTTTGAAGGAGGAGCTGGTAACTAATCTCCATTGCACTATAAATGGAGGCATTGGGTCAGTGGCCAGAGAGGTTAGAAGCTGAAATTTTGAGGGTAAATTCTAGTGAAATCAAGAATTCCTATTTGAGCTTAAGAGGAGAGATCACATACCTTTTTGGCTTCATTAGGGAGTGAGTGAAGCTTGTCAAATTAGAGGAGACTTCTTGTTGGACCCTGGGAGGAGCTTGTACAGCTTCAAGGCAAAGGTTGTAAGGTTCTTCTCCTTTTGAATTAATACAATCAAGCTCATTTTTCTCAACAAGTATCTCATGTTATTTGTTTCATGGACTCCTTGACTTTCATGTTAAATATGTTTATAATATTGGTTATTCAGGTGCTATTTAATCGTTTGCCTTGTTTGTGCTTGCAGGTTTGCGACAAAGGAACTTACTTGGATCAAAGGAGCGAAGGCATCTCCAAACTTGCGTTGGACATGAAGTAGGCCTTAAACACATTTGTTTGCCATTATTTCTAAAGAACATTTAGAGAAAGATAGTGTCTGGTTGGTTTGTTTGTCATTAGGTCTTCATTAGATTCTAGGAAGGTCTATCTTGTCTGCAAGATCGACTCATTCCGCGTGACACCATGGGGAAATAAAATATCCATCTTGCATATAAATAATATGTCCAGTAAATACACTCGGATGCGGGTGATTTAATGAGTTGTTAAATGCCTTGCATGTAGATTAGGCAGCTGGCATTCTCACTTGCTGGTTCGGGCAATTCAAGGCATAGATTTTACTCCAGGTGAGTTATTACAGTTCGGTTAGTAATGGCTCCATGTACCCGACGGATGAGGGCGAGTTATTACAGTACGGAATGCATTCATCGCTGCTTAAATGAGATGAGGTCTTCAGGAATCACTATTGTGTTTCGCATCTGGTGGTCAGCTCCACAGCTCCCCTGCGCCACTCAGCAAATTTGGATGCCCCCATGGATCCTTAACTGGTATCAGCTGAACCGGTTCAGGTATTTGGATCCTTAATCTTCTCGATCTGTGTCAGTTATATGTATTTTGTTTCGTTTGACTCTGTTAGATGCTTTGTTTGGGTCGCTTACAAGCAAATCTCGTTAGTGCTTCGAGCTTTTTCTGTCTCTGCTTGGGTTTTTCTGTTGGTTCAATCCAGTGACCTCGCACTCTCTATTCGGGTCCTATGCTCAGGAGTCTGGTCCTCAAACCGGGTCCCTTTTCTCTGTGTCTGGCCGCTTCACCACAATTGTCTGTCTCCCATTTCCTCCAATTGGCATAGTCTTTCAGTCATGGTCTGTCGTCGTGACACTCCCAGGTGTGGCAGCAATTCAGGGTCTCGTGGAGGCTCTCAGGCTCGGGGTGACACTGTCCCTCAGCATATAACTCCATTAGCCTCAGCATCTCCTTCCTCTCCGCCCTCTGATAGTTCTTGTTCTACCCTAAATAGCTCATTTCATTCGGCCTGGTTTAAATTCAGAAGCAGGCTCAATAAGCCGCTCATCTCAGCTACTGTTACTATCATTTTCACGTAGGAGGAAGCTGAGTTTACTAGCTCAGAGGAAACATCCAAGGATCAGTCTAATTCCCATAATTACACCGATTTTCAAGGAAGCTTAGTTGGTGTCGTCCTCAATGACTCAGCTGCTATGAATGAGGAGGGCCAACAGGAAGACCGTCATCCTCAGCCAGCCTCGACTCATGAACCAATCATCGATTGTGAACCTGCTTGCCTTTCTGGCAATGTTTTGAACCTGGTTCTCCCTCGAGAAGGCAATTCAATGGAAGTTGCAGATAATTTGATGATAACCTGGGTGAATTCCTCCAACCAGGAAAATGAAGACGCCTCGAGCGATCCTCCACAGGACTAATTGCTCATGGCTTCAATGATAATACAACTAGTTTCATGTTTTTTGGTTTTTTGTGTGAAATTCTCAATATGCAGGGCTTCTTATTTCAACAGTATGAAATTTCACAGTTCCAAGGACATAATTCTGGCTATCGAGCATTTTGTAATAGTGAAGGTAAATGAAAGCTTTTTGTAATCATGGCTTGTTCTAGAGCCTTGAACTTACTTAGCTCAGATCAGTGTTGAATTCCACAAGTTCATCAGAATTCTCACCTCCATGAGTCTCTTTTTTGTAAATGGATGGCAAGAGGTTCCTGTAACAGACAGCTGGATAGAGGGCAGGCTATAGCCCCCTCAGAGGTTCAAACCTCTTTGTAAATATTTCCCCCCCTTTTTTATTTTAATAGAATAGTCTTTACACAGAAAAAAAAATATGTCCAGTAAAGACAAATAACATAGTGTGGAAGACAAATATCCACAAAATCAAGTTAATCTATTGCCATAATTTGATAGTCATCCATGTGGTCATCCAATATATTTCGGGGACTTGTGAGTAGAAATTGCATTAAAGGAGTCGAGAGGGGTCTCCCTTTGTAAACGAGCATCCATAAGACAAGTCATGATCCAATGTCTAGCATGATTGAGTGGGTCATTGCACAAGTCAGGACACAATTTTCTTACATGACAAAGTGGAGATAAGTTATTGTTAGTTAGAGGCAAATATAAGCATGCAAACACAAGACAAATAAATACACAATATTCTACTTGAATAAAATATTTATATTATGTAACACCCTCCTCCCACATTTACGCGTGATACTCAGTCCACTGGGGTAAACATGTGATGAAGAGTTACTATGATATGATTAAACTCCCTAAGTGCAGTTAAGGAACTGGAACCAACTAACCAAAACTTTATAGACCTCACTCAGGTGCTACAGGACCCTCAAGATTCAATCCACTACTCTCGGTGACCAACCCTTGAGTTAACCTAGCCTTTCAACCCTACTCTACATCACTTGGTCTATGTGACACTATACCCTACATCACTGCATAAATGACACTTCAAGTGATACCTGTAGCTATTATTGTAGGGAAGTTAACTTTTAATGTGATAATATCTCTCTCTATTTGTGTGTTTTGAGATAACTTGACCCTATCACTTCGATAACACTCAAGGTGTTGGGTTCATCTCAAGTGATACCCATAGCCATTATCATAAGGAAGTTAACTTTTAAAGTGATAATATCTCTCTCTCCCATTGTGTGTTTCCAAAGAGGTTGACCCTATCTCTTGGATAACACTCAAGGTGTTGGGTTTGTTACAGATGATATTAGAGAAAATTACAACATTATCCTAGTGTGGGAAATAATTAGGCTTAAAGGTTAAAAGTTGCTATGGTTTTTGTTATGGTGATGACTTGTAACTAAACACTAAATTAATTGCATTACAACAATGAAGAAAAGACATAAGCATGTGATAAGAGTAAAAATGAAGTTATAAGATTGACAAGGTTGACATTGCAAATGGTTATTTTGATTATTTGAAGGTTAGTGTCTCATTTCATTAAAATGATACTGCAAGTACCAAAAACAACAACATGAGATAGGATTGGTGCATGGAATCCACCATATGAGACACCTTCATTTCAACATTAGCATGATCTCGACTCTATTCCAATTCGATTGCATGAGGATAAGTTCGATATATCAGTGGACTAATCAATATGCAAGCTAGTCTCGAGTCCAATAGACGCATGACATCATGATTGACACCTCCAATGGGGTGGGTTTAGAGATTCTCATATAGGCTATGATGCCTCGTGGGAGTGGATTAGGTTTACTTTTATTTTAAAGCTTGGTTGCATGAAGACAATCTTGAAGGGTTAATAAAACTGGAGAGTTGATAAGCGCGAAAAAGGTGTTGTCCACTCTAGTTGGACAGTTCCACATCATGTAACTTGTTGAACTAGAATGGAATATCCCTATAATGGTATTTTGTTCCAGTAAGTGCTCTACCTAATTGATAAGTGTTACAAGAATCAAAATATGACATTTTTCTCAACATACTTGGTTGAAGTTGGGTTGTCAAGCTGAAGTAGAGGAGAGGTTGTGCACCCTACGAAGAAGTTTGAAGTTGTAACTAAATCTGAATTTATTCGTTGATTTTTCTCAGGAGAAGAATAAGAAGACTAACAAGTGTCTTCTTCCTTATACACCACACCAACATGCACACAACCATCTGGCCCTATTCAGTGTTTCCATGGTTATAGGTAGCATTTAATGTTTATAAACTAGTTCTAGCATTAGTTTCAAATCTTGGAAATACGAATCAAATAAATGAATGGAAAAAAGATATTGTATGAATAATATCAATGATATGGTTTGTCTACATTGGGAAGAGGCCAAATAAGACCATCAATTATCTTATTGGTCCTCAAAGTTAAATTGACAAATTGATAGGTTGAGAACAATAATCATTTTATGAATGTGGTAAAGCTCATAAGAACTTTGGATTAATATGCACAAGTACATTCTATGTTGCACTACATTTTTCAGAGTCAGTCAGTTTAGTAGAGAACTAGTCAGTTTGGTGTTTTAAGGTCAGTTCAATACAAGACCAACATTAGCCAATCTAAACCACCAAATTAGAGTAGTACAACTCTAAAACCATTGGGACCAACCAATTCCACTAGTTCTAGGCTAGTTCCAATAAGGGTGTGCCCTTCTCATCTTCGTCTCAAGTCATTTTGTTGGATCCTTGTAGGAATGGTGATTTGGAGAGTGCCATAAAATGTTAGCCTATTGTGAGCACCTAAGATCATAAGGAGTTAAGCCTTGACACACAGGAATTTTCAAGGAATTAGTACAGACATCCCAAAACATATTTAGTGAGGACGTGCATGCAAGGAACTATTACAGACCTCCCAAGATAGTTAGTGAGGACGTGCATGACGAAAAATTATCAAAAAAAATTATCCACCCTCAAAAACATTGCCCAAAACATTAAAGTGTGGTGCAAAACAAATTGTTGGTAGGCTATTAATTCTATCAACAATCATTTCCTCTCCAATTTCATAAGAAACTCCTACTCAGGCTACCTCCTCCACTATGGTTATAGTAAGTTCTTGCAATTGTGTGAGCTACAAGAAATTAAAACTCACTCGGAATCTCCACCAACCTTAGGGAAATCAACTTCTCTGCATGCCCTAACTATCTTGGGTAGATTGATGAGTTAATTGGATGATCACTAAGTTTGACTGAAGTCCCACTGCTTAAATGACCTTTCACTATTTCCTCCAAAAGTTAGAACTAGTTTAACTGACAACAACCTAAGATAATTGACCTTTATTGCTACAAAGTTTCTAGCAATTGCATATGAAGAACTAAACTCTAACTCCTCCAACTCTAATTTATTGAGTAAACTACGTGACACAAGCCATGTCACACAAGTTAACATGATTCAAGTTGTCTGTTGATGTGGAAATTTGGTTTTTTTCAATTTAATCAAGGAAAAATCAAATTGAGAGTTTCTTACTGCATTTTTCAACACATAGTTCACTATAATGTATTACTTTCACTATGAACTTGGCATAGTTCACATGTTATGTTCATAAGATTTTGGGTTGATGTGGTTCTATGTGTCATGTATATAAAGAATAGGTGTCCATTTCATGTTATTAGAAACAAGGCTCCCTATGAAATGTGGTATGGCCACATTCCTTCAGTGAGGCATCTCGGGGTTTTTGGTTCCTCTTGTTATGTCTTGATACCTAAGGAACAGATAAAAAAACTCAGTGCAAGGAGTCACAAATGTATCTTATTTGGATACTCATACCTCCAAAGAATACCATCTCTATGATGAAGTGAATAAGAAGTTTATAATATCTAGAGATGTGATATTTCTTGAGTCTTCCAAGATTGACAATGTTGTTGAGTGGCAGCTTAATCATTTGGATAGATTCGAACATGCAAAGTATTTTAAAGACATTGATAGTTAGATTCTACATCTCCTTCTCTTAGCTCTATAATTTATATGAAGAGCCTTGAATAAATGAGGTTGAAGGAAATTCCTTCCCCTGCTTTGTCAGGAAAGAGCTAAGAGACTACTGGAAGCAGGTAGCCAAATTTGACAAGCAGTGAGGGTACATGTAAGATACAAAACAATGATTAATGCAAAGGAGTGCACTCACTATATACATATCATCAAAAATATTTCATCCCACTTAGGATGCCTTGCATCATGCCTGGTTAGTCATAATATCATGTTGGTCACAACCTCCGTAGCTTAAACAAGCAAATGGTAATGCTCTTCATCAGTTATGTAATAAACAAGTGAAAGGGAGCAAGACGTGAAGAGTAAACACATGGAATGACTTTCAGTTTTTGCAACCATGCATGTCATTAAAGACAGAATGATACGACAATGATAAGGAATATTTGAAGCTACACAAAGAGGTGTATTTCAAAAGATGTGCTTTGCTTTCCATACCTATCCTCCAAAGGGTTACGCATCAAATGGATTCTTCATGTGGTACTAATATTCTATCATACCTTGGGTTTCTTGGTCTGCTTATTTTTCTCCTCAGCTCCTTGAGATTCATCTATCATGTCATCATTCTTCATGACCCCTGAGAGACATAATTGTGTAGATTGAATGGGTAGCGACCGTTGCGGGATGAGGCCCTGGGAGGACACATTTACATAGTTTTAGGATGCAAGGAACTACTATGGGATGAGGCCCTAGGAGGACACATCTACGCAGTTTCAGGATGCAAGGCAGACTCGGTAGTTAAGGGACAAAATTACACAGTTTCTGGAGGTAGTGGGTTCTAGCTGAGGGAAGGATATTGGAGGAAACCACTGCGCAATGTTGAATGCTAAGGGAGCCTGGAATTTTTCTGAATTTCACAGTTCCAACAAGCAAGGGAAAGTCTTGAGGGTTACATATGTGAAGAGTAGAGTTCAGGAATGTTGGATGAGGCTAGGTTGCTAAGGAAACTCTGAAATTTGGATAAGTGTGGGATTAATGAAACTGATGTGAACAGTGATAAAACTTGACTATAATCACACACTTGAAAACTTAGCGATACAACATAGACCATCCCAAACATATAACGCATACTTCTCTTAATGCAACAACCTTTGTGGTAGCTTACGACAAGTGCAACTCCGATGATAGACTTTGGGAGGATAAATGCAACAATTGTGTAAGAGTGTGTGAAATGAGTGTGAAACATGTCTATGTGGTGAGGACAATCTATTCTCATAAATATTTCCCCTTGAAGAGAAACAAACCTCCCTTTGCATGACAAGCGATAACCCCCATGCCCAAAGATGACACATTCTATGTAAATATAAAAGCGTGAATGACTCTGAAGATCAAAAAGGGGAGCTTGAGATCATAAAATTACCAATAAGGGACTAAGGAATGATAGATCACAATATCCATAGTAGGTTCTGATATTTAAGTGCAGGCGAAAATTTTAGGGGGTGTTGTAACCGCTACAATAGAGCCTTCACCTTCTTGCTAGATTCTTTTTTAATCAGTGTCTTGAATTATACGAACTTGGAGAATGTCTCATCTTTCTTCCACATGAAGAAGATCCAAAAATTCTGTGAGAAGTCATCAATGAAAATGAAAAAATATTTGTATTTCACAGTCGAGGTTGTCGAGAAAGGTCCACAAACATGATAGTGGATCCTTTCTAGGACTACATGTGCTTTGTTGTCGCAATCATGGAATGTGGATTTTATGTACTTCCGCAATGTACATCCTTTGCATACATCGTACTGCCTAAGTGCTCCTTTAGGGAGGCTAGTGGTTATTTGATGTATAATACTAGAGGTACCATGATGCAAATGGCCAAGTATTTTGTGCCAAAGTTCATCGACATCACAACCTGCACTTTCTCCACCTTAGTGCTTAATGCAACATAGTATTCCACATCTAGATTATATAGGTTCTTCAAACAAACCACGATCTGCTTCACATGTCCCGTGGCTATGTGTCTTAGGAATGCTTTTCCTTTGATTAATATCACTTCACAACCATGGTCTTCCAAAATTGCAACAAAGATGAGATTTTTCTTTAGGCCTAGAACAAACATGGCATCCTTGAGCCTAAGAGGGGAGCATGGCTCCCTTTGAAAGGTGAATGTACCAATACCAGTCATAGTCTACCGTTTTCATCCGCTAGCTTAATGCGCACCTAGAGATATTCCTCCTCCAAGTCATTGAAAAAATATTTACACCTTGTCATGTGGAACGATGCACTTGAGTCCAAGTACCACATGCTCCCCATCATTGTGCTTGACATGCATACAATAAGGGTAAGGTCAAGCTCAAACTATGAAGCTAAGGTTTAACATGCTACTCCTCCTAAGATATGCTTGCCTACATTTTTGTGTGGACACTTCATGGCATAGTGCCCGCATTCATGACAATGGAAGCATTTAATTTTTGACAGATCTTTCTTCTTTCCCCCTTGACAGGATTTTGGTTTGGTTTGAGATTTATTCCCTTTTCCATTATTTCCCTTTCAATCCAATCCATATTTTTATTTATCCCTCGCCTTGGATGAGGTCCTATCTCTAGCATTCCGCCTTATTTCCTCCTGTACCAAATGAGAACATAAGTGTTTCCAATTCAATAACTTTTTCCTTCCATTCACTAAATCTTGATTGCTATGCAAGCTCTTGGGAAGGCCGAGAAGGGCTAGGCTTACCAAGTCATCCTCTGAAACAACAATACCAACTATTGCAAGCTCATAACAAACTTGTGTGAACCTAATCAGATACTATGGGATAGTGTCATTCTTCTACATCTTCATATTTCAAACTTTATCCTTGAGCTCTAGCTTCTTGTGGTCACTACTATTCTGGAATAGATTTGTCAGTGTCTATCACATTGCATAATTATTTTCTTTCGCATGAATATTGGTGACAATGTGGTCTCGTCCCTCCAATATTATTCTCCTCACCTTGGTTACATCTTCCTTCCATTGAGCAAGGTTTTCGACATCATATTTCACTGGTTTTGCAACATCTCCCTTGATGTATTCTAGAAACCCATTGTCATTGAATAAATCCTACATGTGATCCTTCCATGCGATGAAATTAGAGTTGCATTCCAAGGCATACTCTAGCCTCAACCTATTGAAGGTCATCTTCTCAGCTCTAAAGAGATCCTGCTACACTGAACTACAAATTTGAACCTCCTGAGAAACAACTTCGAAATTCCTGCTCTAAAGTGAATCCTTCTGTAATACCATGTAGAAATTATGGTGTGGATTTTCAACTCCTCATGAAGTTTTAATCAAAATTACAAGACAAAAACCTAGTCTACTACATTGTGGAAGCTAATTCCCAACTTAGAACAAAAATTTCAGGCATGCAATAAGAAATAACACACATGCAGACAATATCTTTCTTGGGGAAATAAATCTCGTAAAAACCCCAATAAATTCTTGCATTAATATGATGAACATAGATGTATTACAATTGCTTGACTCAACTAGCACAACCTCTAAGTGAATAACCTCTCTCTCTACTCATTGGGAAGCTCTGACCCAGACTTAGTCAATTTATGCCTTTTCTTGAACCCATATTTCCTTGTGCAATTCATTGAGAAATTATTCCCCTATTATTTAGGAAATTTTCAAAAATGGATTGCACAATTTCCAAGGTTGATCATCTGATTGCATGCAACATTTGTACACTCAAGACTAGTCTACAACTGATATTATATTGCCTTGGGATCTCCACCACAGTTGGGGAACTGAAATTCTTTGCATGCACTAGTTATTTCTGGATTATTAATCATTTAACTAGATGATCATTGAGTTTGATTGAAGTCCCACTACACAAATGACCTTCCACGAGTTCCTCCAACAATTAGAACTAGTTTATTTGAATACAACTTGAGATAACTGACTTTCATTGATACAAATTACCAGTCACAAATTCTTAACTAAACTCTAACTCCTCTAACTCGAATTTAGTCAGTAAATTGGCTGACACAAGGCACGTCACAAAATTTAATTGTATCCAAGTTGTATGCTGATGTGGAAATTCATTTTTTCTCAATTTAATGAAGGAAAAATCAAATGAAGAATTTATTGCTTCATTTTTCAACAATCCTTCAAGTGAATCTAATCCATGTTGTCGATGACAGTCAAGAGTTCTAGCACAATAATGTGTTGATAATAGCAACGAATAGATAGAAATAGCATTCAAAATAAATGAAACAATCAAAAAACACATATTAAAACAAAACTGATGGAGACCCCGAGATGTACTCCAACTATGATACTGCTTATCCATGTTCAGACTCACCCCTAATCCTTTACCTTTCCCTTTTTTTACTAGTACCTCGTATTGAAAATCTGAAGACAAAATATTTCTTTTCTCTTAGAAAATTGTCCTAAAATCCCCCTCTATATAGCACTACCGAATGCAATGATAGAGAAGTTGTCACTAATCATATTCGTATATATGAAAGGGACAAAAGAAGAATTGATGTCCGATAAATCTGGTTAGTAAAAGTTGTCGTGTTCTTCTTATTCGACTACCCCCACAAAAAAATTGTCCAACAAATCTTTATCTTTATATAAGATAACGTGAATGGTAAGTAAAATAACGACCTCAATATATGTGCAAGACAATAGTTGCCTACAAACTGGTGGAGTTAGGGCGCACTATCAAAGTCAATTTTGCAGTTGTTAGATAATATTGTCTTGAATTGATATGTTTGTGTCTTAATTATTAATTGTCTTAAATAGGTTTCATCTAATGTGGTCATTGTATTAAATATAAAGTTGTATTAAAATATTTTTGTCTAAAATAGGTTTTTCCTTAAATAAAATTTTTTGTCTTAAAATAATTTTTTCTTAAAATGCTTTTGTCTTAAATATAATGTTTTGTCCTTAAATGTTTGTCTCAAACTACATTCGTCTTAAATATAAAATTTTGTCTCAAAATATTTCTGTCTTAAATATAAAGTTGGTCTTAAATTATTTTTGTCTCAAACTGCTTTTGTCTTAAAATACTTGTGTCTTAAACTATTTTTGTGTTAAATATAAAGTTTTGTATTAAAATATTTTTTTCTTAAACTTTTTTTGCCTTAAAGTTTATATTTAAGACAATTCAATTCATATTAAATTTTAATGTAAAATAACTAAAATAAAAAGTGATATTTTAAGACAAAATATTTCTTTTGTCTTAAAAAAATGTCTTAAAAGTGCTCTTGGTGCAGTAGTGTGAGGCATCTTGCAGAGACCTTTGGGCCGAGACATGTATGCTTGCTAGGGTGTTGGTTGGAGATGATTCATGGAGCTCATGATGACATGAGGTTGTGACTTTTGGGGACATCATATTATGGTGGACTTAGAGGATCTGATTCATTGAGGAGCTGAGGTCAAAGACTTTGATGCAGTATGGGGTGCATACTTTTGAGTATATGTATAGGTGTGCTTGAGGGAGTGACTTGATGTGGAGGATCTATATGAGACACTTTGGAGTGATGGAGTTGCACAAATGGTGATGCCTTGGTGGAAACACATGGGCATGGGTTGAGCCGAGACTTAACCACTTTTTACACATGGGCGCTGTTTGGTCTATGATCATGGGTAGCACATGGGAGATGAGACAAGTGTATACTTGTTTCCTTGGAAGACTTGAGGGATGACACATTGCAAATATGATGGAGTTGCTTCATGGACCTAGATGTAGCACATCGAGAGTAAGATTGATGAGAGGATCTCTTCATTTCGAGGAGATGGATTTTACACATATATGGATGATGTTGGGATAGATGTGGCTGATTTCATGTAGCACATTGACACCAAACATCATGGACAACATGTTGCAGACGAGATGAAGTTTACTTCATGGACCTGGGCATAACTTACTTAGATGGACATGGATTCTTGATTGAGTTGATGTTATGACAGGTGTCTAAGAAACAATTGATGATGGGATGAGGATGCACATTCTCATGGTTAGAGCGTGGAAGTTGGACTAGCTACCCTACTAGTTCAAATCATGGGGTCCGGAAGTGTACAAAAATGTGTTAGCATTGTGTTGGAGTATCATGGTAGTAGTCCACACAATGGCGATACATGATGAGGTCGACACGATATGTTGCGGTAAGCATGTAGCTTGAGCTGGAGGGACCAACCTTCCACAGTAGGAGCAGCATGTGGGGATTATGACGAATGTGGTTGATGATCATGGATTGAGGAGACTTTCCGATTCATGGAGACATAATCCTTTACGGTTTGTGCGATGGCAGAGCAGAGGCAGGCAGCATGGGAGTGTTTGTATGTTGGAGCTAGCGACACTTCGCTATGTTGTATGATGGTGTTGTTGAGAACGACAACCTTTTAGAGTGGGGGAGTATGTCAAGCCCATGAGTTAGGCGTGCTGGGCAGGCCCGTTTAACCAATAGGTCGACGAGAGTTGGCACGGGCACACGATGAGTGAGCGACGAGCTAGGCGGTTGAATGACGAGTTGAGGGCGCGTGTGAATGGTGTGACGAGCCAACCGAACGAAAGAAACATGCGACACGAAAGTCATCTTGTGAAAATGACTAAGTGTTGGGTGGTGGAAAGTTTATATGTGGGGGCGGTCCTGCACATGGGTGCCCACACCATGAGCTGACATTAAGTTGGGGAAAGTTGGATGAAACAGTGGGTTGGCTTGGTGAGTCGACGCCCTGAATGATAGGCCAACCACGATATAAGTAAAGCTTTGGGATAGTGGCAAAAATCATTCAAGCAAGTTTCATGTTCATGTGAGCTCGAGGGCGAGCTATCTTGGAAAGGACAGAAATATGGCAAGGTGCAGACAGACACTTGGGCCGAAGCACTTAAGTGGGGCAAACGTAGAAAATGTAGCCTTAGGTCGAGCGAGGACACGCGAGGGCGTCGTGCCAAACAACCGGGAGAGGGCATTCGAGGGTGTTTGTCTAAACTACGAGACGAGGTCGTGCGAAGGCGTTCTGGCGAGGGTGAGCGAGGGCGCCGGGCCGAACGACCAAACAGGGGAAGTCGTCTGAGGACGTTCGGGCGAAGTTGTTCGCAGGCGTTCGGGTGAGGGTGTGCGAGGACGTCAAGCCGAATGAGCGAACTCGCGAGGGCGTCGAGGTGAATGAGGGAACGAGCGAAAGCATCTGGCCAAACGAGTGAACGAGCGAGGGCGTGTGAGGTTGCCACGCTGAACGAGTGAACTGGTGAGCTTCGTTTGAATGTCTGAATGGGCGAGGGCGTGAGAGGGCGTCCGTGTGAATGAGTTGAGGGCGTTCAGCTGAAAGAGGTGCAGGTGAACTACGTGCTGAATAGTGTGATAGTGAACGAGGTGCGACGGGAGGAAGTATCCTTGGGCACTCTGAACAATGGTTCGGGCAGTGTGAACAATGCAGGCTGACTTGCACAAGTTGACACATATTGTACCAAGTAAATTTGGGGTTTAGTGAGAAGACTATAAAACTGAATATTTGTGAAGTATTGATATTATCGGGTAGACTCATATTTCAGGGAGTTGCCCCTCGTGGTTTATTATCCATTGTGCATTTATGTGTAAAAGATAATAATGATGAATGATGTAAGAAAGTTTCCATTGTGTTAATGATCTGAAAAAAGTTTTTGCAGTCAATACAGCAGCAAAGGAAAAACCCTTCCACTGAAAGAAGAGACAAGGATCGAAATCAATATAATGATGAAATTATTACCTTTGAATTCACAGATAGAAACTTGCTGAAGAGCAGTGAAACCCTTGTATGCTTGCCCCATCTCATAACCTATTTCCACGAGCCGGTTTAGCTAACAAAAAGGCCGAAGGCACCAAAGCTTAACAATGGAAGAAATAGATGCAAACAAGGGCAAAATACCTTGAGGGGAATCTGCTCATGCAATCAAGCGCAAAATACCTTAGGGGTAATCTGTTTCTACAACGAAAATGACAGAGGAGCAATTAATTCCATCCATCTGATATGAGAATTAGATTTGACAGTCCCTCTCAAGAGAGCAGAACATTAACTGTACGCCGGTCGGGGCAGAATTCCTTTCCTGTAAAACAAAGAACAGACGGTTTCAGCTGTAGCAGAGGAGCAAATGCCAAGCAGAGCTAGGGGAAAAACCGGGTAGTTACCAAATACAAGGCCGATGAACCACAGTCGTCGGATGTAACCCTAGACAATGAATGGGCCGATCGATGCCAAGTATCAGGTGCAAGGTTTTCGGTTCGATAGTTCAGTCAGTTCAGTCATGGCTTTCGATACCCAAATTTTCAATGAATTTGTTTAAGTTAAGCCATCGAACTAAGTGTTTTAGATACTAATTAATTTTGTGCGGTCGAATGTTCAATATTTCGTTTATCCATTAAAAACGTCATCCGTGATGGTGAAAATATCATCTTTCATAAGTGAAAATATGGTTGTGAGGATGGTTCAATTGTTAAGTAGGGAGATTATAAGTTTTATGATCCCATTCCTAATAAAATTATGTATCTCCGACAGCTACTGATCCAGACACGATTTTTTTTAGTTGAAAAATCATGTCTCACGACTTTTTTAAGTAATCATATCTCATATACGTAACTAGAGCTGCTTTTCCAAACATGATTTCTTTAGTTGAAAAATAATCTCTGACTTTCATTCATATACGTAAATGTAATTGGACCTGAACTTGTGTCGCTTGTAGAAGATGACTTCAATTTTGAGCCACAATCCAGTCCGTGGGGTAGAAGATTACACGAGGCCACCACGAAATAATATAAATTTGGCATCCCTATTCGTTTGCATTACAGCTCTCCGGCCGAAGTTAGTGAAAGCCTGAAAGGTATGGATATCCAAACCCTGGCAAAGGAAGGTCTGGTTGAGTCTCGGGATATGAATATCCAAGCAGTTGAGGACGAAGAGGTGCTCCAGGGTTCGGCCCTAAGCATGGCGTTTTCCATAGTAAACCCCTTTCTGCTAAAATGTGCCCTTCGTCTTAAAATCCCTGACATCATCTGGAAAGCCGGTCACGATGTTGCTCTCTCCGTTCACCAGATCGCCTCCCAACTCCCCTCTGAAGCCCCCGACGTTGACGCTCTTTCCCGCATTCTTACTTACCTTTCCACTATGGGAATCTTGCAGACAATCAAGCCAACCGAGGGAATTAGTGCACCCATGAACATGAAATACGCCCTTACCAATCTCACCAAAACCTTCTTCATCTCCCACGATATTAATTCCTTAAGCCTTGTTCCCCTCGTTCTATTGCAGACACACCCAGTTTTCCTGGCCGCCTGGGACCATATTCACGAACGTGTGCTTCATGGGGGCGATAATTTCAAGAATTCCAGTGGCAATGGCCAAGAATTCTGGAATTTCACAGCCAGCAATCCGGAGTTCAACGCCATCTTCAACGCAGGCATGGTGTCCCTCACAAAGGTCGGTATGACTGAGATCTTGGCTACTTACGATGGCTTCAAAGACGTTAATGCGCTGGTAGACTTGGGCGGAGGGCACGGAGAAGTGTTGAGTCTCATAACTGCTGCATATCCTCATATCCACGCCATCAATTACGATCTTCCTCACGTCATCGCAACTGCACCCCCTCTCCCCGGTAATCCTAATTCCATTTCGCCACCTTCTTTTTTATACGTTTATTTCTGTTCCATTTATCTACTTCAATGCATAAATCCTCTGCAAGTTATTCAGAATACACGGAATTATATTTAGACAACCACCCATCTTTATTTATCTCTTTATTATTCTATTTAGTTATGCTATTTTCTTATGTGGTTCATTCATTAATCTGGTAAATTACATCGCATAAATCCTCTGCAAGTTGTTCAGAATACACTGAATTATATTTAGACAACCACCCATCTTTATTTATCTCTTTATTATTCTATTTAGTTATGCTATTTTCTTATGTGGTTCATTCATTAATCTGGTAAATTACATCCACTAACAACATGTACCTGCTATTCGGAAAAATCGAGATAAATAATCACCCTACATAATCACGTCTCACGACACAGCATGAGATTTGGGCATGTTGTTTTAATCGTATTGTCATTCACACAGGCATACAACACATGAGCGGAAACCTGTTTGAGAGCGTACCCTCCACAGATGCGATTTTTATGAAGGTGAGAAATACTGTTCGTTAATCTGGCGGATCTTCTTCCTACGTTAATTATGTGATAAACATTTAATTTTGATTTATCTATCAAAGATGTCACTACTACAGCTAATTTATAAGTTTATTTTGGATTTGTCAACGAAAGCATTTCCTACACATCTGGGACGACGAACACTGCATCAAGCTACTTAACAATTGCTACCAGGCTGTCCCAGATAAAGGAAAGCTAATAATAGCAGAGGCTGTCCTGGATATAACTGATGATTCTGACTTGATAGGATCTGGGAAAGTCGTACATGCTCTTATGTTGAATCTTTCACCAGGAGGTAGAGAAAGGACCCGAGAACAATGGAATGAACTTCTCAAAGCAGCTGGTTTCTCTCTCTCTAAGATCGTGGGAAAGAAGGGCACCTTAACTAAAATTATCGAAGCAATCAAGTGCTAAATGTTTAGTGAAACCCTACACTAGGTTACTTAGGGCAGAAACTGAGCTGTCTCTAGTTCACTATAAGTGTCCTTCAACCAAAATAAATGCAGCAAGTTGTGATGTAATAACATATTTTAGGTGTAATTTATTGCATTACGAAATATAACTATGAGATTTCTGAATATTCACCTTCAAGTCATGCCCACCTTATCCTGTATTGTCATTTGAATTGATTATATTGCATAAATGATCTCATAAGTGATTTGATTTTCATTGCATTATACATTTCTCATCCTCCATTGCTATCCCATAATTTTAATAGACCAACAACCTATTTCAGAAGGATGTCGATAAATCTTTTACCCCTGTAGTCCATGTACTATGGGGATTCTCTTTTGGTTTGAAACGCTAGGTTATTTCTGATTTCAGGCCTGTTTTTTTGGATCTCTTGATTTTTCTGGATCTAAAGTTGCCTATTTATTGAGAGGTAACTTTAAATGATATGAGTCCTACGATGATTAATGAAAATGGGGTTTTGCTAAATATGAGATAGTAATTTTCGTCAGGTTTTAATTATTATTTATATTTTGTATAAGTATTTTTATATTTTGTATGATTTTTTATTTATGTGATATATGAATAATATTAATAAAAGTAGCTGGAAAATTAATTGGAAATAAATAAACTCAATAATAATATTTCTTTTCTATATCTCATTAGAATTCTAAGATAGAAAAGGTCTAGGTATCTATCTGACCTCTTAACAGCACGATGTTTTAATAACCATAAATCTACGAATTGAGCTCACAATTGGGCTATTCAGTCAAAGTACTCACTATAACCACTAAAACCCGAATTTACTCCAAACTACCACAAATGCACATATCCATAAGATCAAAATATATTTATATATTTATTATCCTATTATCAATGCTTTATTTTTCATTATTTGTTTATATTATATATGTTTTAATTTTTATGTTTTTAAATTTTCAGTAAATAAAATTTAATTTAATTTGATATAAAACAGCTCTCCTAATATTTTATATTTTAATTTATTTTCTTATTTTTTAATTAGATTTCTAATTTCTATTGGATAAATTTAAAAAAGTTATATACTTTAACATTATCTTTTATTAACGCCTGATTTTCTTCACTTTTTAATATAATTAGTTTATTGATAATATATATTTCTTTAATGTTAGAAATTAATTACTATACAAATAATATATATATATATATATATTTTCTATTGATTAATTGATTTTAATAATGCGGATGGGTGGCAATAACATTTTCAAAAACTCTAGAGTCTGCATGATTTCAAAGCTGGCAGAGAATTGGGAGTGAAGTATATATATCAACTAAAGCATGTAAAATGATGAATTAAATATCAAAAACATTAAAAAATGGATTAAAATATATAGCATTTAGAAGTTATAATCTTCGTGAACCACATGCACATAAGTTACAACTTCTCATTTATATAGTATGTAATGCTGCACATAACCAAAATAGCATTGAGTGCAATCCATCTCTAAATCTAAAATAAGTCAACAAATAGGCTTTAGATGGCTTCTAGCATGCAAAAGATCATAGTACAACAAATACCTACATATCATTAAAATCATTTCCTATCTTGAGATCTTTGTCATTAATTTCACCCTCTAACCATTAATATAAGATAATAAAAAAAAAACATAGCATGTCAAGTCAAGATTTTCTTTGAGTGATGGACACATACATATAGGACTTGGAGCTCTTGATTAAGTACGTGTTTGAAACCTTATTATATGACAAAATCCAACAGAAACATTGCATTTCTCCAATCCTAACAAAATTATAAGTTTGTTGGATTTTCAGTGACATCTAAAATTGTACTTTTCTCTCTATAAAATCCAATCAGGCTAAAACCACTCTCAAACATCTACATAATAATGTTAAAAATTTAAGTAAAAAGATGAAAATATAAGAGAAAAGAGAATGTAAGTTTTACTAATCCTTAGTAAAAAAAAAATGAATTTAAAACATTTTTATGAAATTTTTTTTTTAAACCCACTACTAAGTCGCTCTCGAATCACTCCAGCTCAAAGTACCCTTAAGGAGCAGATTTGGGAGAAGGAGATGGCCCTCCCTACAACCCTAGATTTTATATTTTGTTTTTGTTACTCCATATTTCTTAATAAAAACACCATCCAGCAATAAACCTCAAAAAAATAAGTAACCTTAAGGAGCATATCACTCCAGCTCAAAGTACCCTTAAGGAGCAGATTTGGGAGGAGGAGATGGCGCTCCCTACAACCCTAGATTTTATATTTTGTTTTTGTTACTCCATATTTCTTAATAAAAACACCATCAAGCAATAAACCTCAAAAAATAAGTACCCTTAAGCAGATTTAGGACGAACAAATTTGGGAGGAGAGAGTGCTTCCTGCAACCCTAAATTTAATATTTTGTTTTTGTTACTCCATATGTTTTAATACAAAAAACATCAAGAAATAAACCTCAAAAAATTATTAGTATTAGAAACCATCTGTGGACTATGATATCACCGAAACCCCGAGTGGCTCCCTATGAGCTTGGCGCAGAACACGCTTCAAAAGTGGATTCCAAGCGGAATGGCTCCCCACAGCCCCAGATTCTACATTTACTTTTATTACACGATAACGTTCAATACAAACAACATTCAACAATAAAGTTTAATAAATTATTAGTATTAGAAATCATATGTGGAATATATCATCCAATTTCAATCTCATATTGTTAGAGATAATGGACAATATCTTAGAATAGTGAATTGGTTCACAGTAACTCAGGATAGGTGTTATCACCCAAAATTTTTCAACACATCATTATGTCAACTCTGCTTTTGGTCATGATTTCAAGGAGGTCTAAAAGCCATTTTAGTATTGATAAAAGGGTAAGTGATAGGGTTTGAAGTCTTAAAATTTCATCTTTCATTTCCAAATAAAGTCCTTTAGGTTCATTTCAAGGTCAAATAGGTCACATTCCATTCAGAAGCCATTCCATTAATTTTAGGGTTAAATTTTTGCAATCATACATGAATCCGTAGTTTCGTAGCATAGCTAGTTCAAAAAAGGTGATTTGTGCTATAAAACAAGCTAATTTTATAGTGCACTATGAGGCAAAAACCTTGTTTTTCTGTTTTTAGTATTCAACATCCAAGGGGGTTCATGATAAATTGAAACTCATTTTTGAAAAATGAAAGAGGTTTTTCTTTTAAACATTCTTATCTACAAAAACCTCATTGTAACAGTTATTAGGAATCAAGAGATAAGAGCTGAGGAGTGTAGCGTTCTTTTTCAGGAAAAGCAGAGTTATTTTTATTGGTTGATGAAGTGGCTGTTGCTTTCCACTCCCTCATTTTGTCACCTGTCTCTTCACATTCAAATATCATTCCTTAAACAAGTTACCCAAAATCCTCTCTGTCATTTACTTTTCAACCTTTGCATGTATCAGTGAGTTGCCACCTTTGAAAAGTTAATTTTGTGACAAACAGCTTGTTGTCCAAAAAGTTCTTTACGGGTGTCGTATTTTTAAGAGGGCAGTTTGGGTTATAAAGGGAAATTGCCATGAAGATGAAAGCATAAAAAGGAGGCCATGTGTTTGGATTGGAGCCTATATAGCTTTAACTGATCATGGATGACTTCACCTTCACACAAGCCTTTATCCAAATAGGTTACATAGGTTACAGGTATTTCTACCAAGAGTGCAAGGGTAATTGTGTGTTTCTTGGATTGTTTTGAGCTATTTCTTTCAAAAGGAATTTTCATCCAAATGATGATGAGTTTCAAAAATCTAAAGGAGGTTTTTTCTAGGAAAATAACAAGGAACAAAAACCTCTTTCAAATTTCTCCCAAGTGCTACCAACTTGGATATTCAAATTTTTCTTTGAGACCTATTTTCAAAATTCAGAATTTTTCTGTTTTATACATGATTTTATAATGCAGAATCTCGACAACTGAAACTGGGTTTCAAAAACTGAGAGAGGATTTTCTTATAAACATTCTTATGTACAAAAACTTCATCCATTTTTGTAACAGCTATCAAGGATCAAAGGATATAAGCTCTACCTTAGCACCTATTTTTTAGATGAAAACAATGCAGAAAAAACCAGCTATGAAGAAATGGAAGAAAGGTTAAGAGCAGCTAATAATGAAATTGCTAGACTAAGGATTAGAGGAAGAAGGCATGCTACTGAGAAGATAGATTTCAAGAGGATAAAGGTTCTCTTTGAAGTTTAAAAATCTTCCAAAGCAGAAATAGTGAGTAGTGAAGCTCAGTACTTTACTTGGACTATTCTTGTAATCAAAGAAGCCAGATTTGTAAGGAGGATGAATGGTGAATTGAGAGCTACTAATAAGAGATTGAAAAGACAAATTGAGGACCTATAAATACAGTTAACAAAAGTTGAAGAAAGGCTACAACAATAATGAAACAAAGTGATGAAAAAAAGGGTAGTAAAGGATATATCTTAAAACAGTTTTGGTATTAAAAAGAAGGTCATATGTTAAGAAGAACAATCTTATAAGGTTAAGTTGTTTTGCTTTTGATGATCATATCAGTCTTTATGAAATATTGAAAATTCCCAAACTATATATTTTGAAGGCTGTGTTGGAAAAATAGCATACACAGTAGTTTCGTAGTGCGTTATGAAACTACTAAAGGTGACCATTTAGCACTTTATAGATGCATTTCGAAGGTAAGGTCTGATTAATTCCAAGTTTTGAGGTTGTTAGTAGACATGGGATTATATATGAAGTTTCAGAGGGCAATGGTGCAAAAAGAAAAGTTCCAAAAAGTATTCTATAAGTGATATAAAAGTTGTGCTACGAAAACAAACTATTTTCCTAGCACAATCATGTTTCATCATTTCCTGCATATGTTGAAGCTTCCCTTTTTGCACAGGTGGAAAATGAAGTTTTAATGGATCATTAATACATGCCACATGTACACCAGCAAAACTGCTCGAAGATAAGCATAAAGGATCAAGGGCTTTAAAGGGAGGAACTCTGTCTCCTTGTTTTTGGGAACAGTTAGGTCATGACTGAGCAGGGTTTGCAACAATAATGTAGACATCATAAATCTCAAAGACATGGATTGGAAGCTGATTAAAGAATGTATTTAAATGATAGATAGGGTTGTTGAAAGCATGTTTTAGGAGTTTCACTCCTATTTGTATTAGGACTCTTAAAGATAGCTAGATGTCAAGTTGTAATTAAGTAGTTTGTTTTATGAATAGATAGGTGTCAATGATAGGAATTCAAATTCCCCTAGAGATGAATCATAGCATCCAAGGTTGTACGAACTCTATATTAAGCTTGAGAATCCAATTCCCCAGGGTTGGAAATTTCATCAGCAAAGCAAAGTTTTGTTATTTTAAGAAATTGTGTTTTTTTCAAACTTAATACAGAGTTCACTTTGACTACTGAAGATTCACAAGGGGTTTATGTGTTTGATGTTCTTGTGGCCTTTTTTTAATTACTTATTTACAGTGGTATGAGCTTGTAACACTGAGAACTCATTGGAAAATGCTCTAACTTCCTTCACATGCTTGTAAACTATGTTGATTCACTGTGTTATTGTTTACTTATAAACCTAAACTCCAAGTGCCTTGACTTCCATGTTTTTCTAATCATGTTGTTTTGTTGAAGACTATCTTGACTCCATAGCCCAATAGATGTTTTCTAATCTTTGATTTAACTAGTCAACCAATTATACATTTGACCATTTTTGTTCCTAGAGTTAGTCATCTAATCATTAATTGAAAATCTTAAACCTATTAAGAGAGCCCTCTTAAGTTGAGGAGGCTAAGCCTCAACCAAAAGATTGGTTTGAAAGAGTTACTTAGAGTCTACTTGATCAACATCCTATCTGAGTCAGATTTTGTGATAACATTTTGGTGCATCTATAAGGAGCCTGAAGATTACTCATTCCCGAAATCAAGAAGTTGAGCTTCTGAAGGTAGAAGGAGCTCAGGAAGTTGTTTGAGGTTGCATCTACATTGTTGACAACACACATCAAATAACAAATTGGAAGGTGACTCCACTACTAGAATATCAATAGCTTGATGAAGTTTCAAGGTGAGTGCCATTGCAAGAATGAATGCCAAGTATGCCGTTATGAATTGGTCTCATATTCCTGGTTTTCCAAATCCTATGCCAAAAGTTGAATGGTTAGATGATAGTCCAATATTCAAAGATGAAAAGAAAGACAATGATGCTCTTCATTTGGTTAGGTTCCATATGCATGGACACCGTCTTAAGGTTGAGTTCCCTGAAGATATTCTCATGAAGATGTTCATGACCACTTTAGAAAGAGAAACGTGGTCTTGGTATAAAGGCTTGGAAAATGGTACATTATATTTGCTTACTAATTTCCATCATGTATTCTATGAGATGTATAATGAGTGTCATCCCTCCTCATTACTCGTCAAAGATTGTTGTAAACATTCTGTGAGTTTTATTCAATATTTGGAGGATTGTTATGATGATGATGAATTCATGGATGAAGAAATTTTAGAGGCTCTTCATAACAATACATTTAAACACCAAGAAGAAAGGATAACGTCCCATGAAATGCAACATGAAAATCAGCAAGGGTTTACTTATGAAAACCATGTTACATCCTCTGAGATTAATGTAAAGATGCAGTAAACTTGCCAATCTTTTGATCATAAAGAATATGAAAATCATTACAAACACCAAGAAGAAATAATGGAAGATAGATTTTATAACCCTCAGGCAAAGGAAAAGGTTGATTTTTTATGTAATACTTTACAGGAGCTTACATCAAAGAATGATCATAATAATGAGGAAAATTACATTGTTTGTGGGAATCATTCAGAAAAGAAGCTAGATAGCATTTCAAAGGAATCTTGTGTGGCTAAGAATCAGTTATTTGAAGATATATAATGCTATGATGATCATCAAGCTAATCATGTCTTTTTTGACCCTATATCTCATTACATGGAAAAAATTTATTGTTCAAATTTCCAATTATATTTTCACCTTGAAGATCAGTTACATCTCATGTTGCCTTGGTTATTTCAGTATCATGTTTACTTTTGCTTCAAGCACAATCAAGAGATTTAAGTGTGAGATCAGATCAATGATAGACTGCATTGGAAGTTTCATGTTCCTTGAGCTACAAATGGAGGTTGCAGGTGATAGGGTAGGTAGGAAAGTGCAAATAAGCTCAGGGTAGGTTGACTGAGCATTTTTTAGTAGGTGCAGTTTGAGTCCCTCTTGAAAAAATCATTAAAGCTTGGGGAGAAAATTGGGCATAAATTCATAATTTTATTCTAAAGGATGGATAGCATCACTGGAGCTACTCATTCTTAATGTACCATTGGGGCACACTAACCCTAGTGGATCCACTGTTATCACCTAAAAATTTTCAAAACATCATTGTGTCAACTCTGCTTTTGGTCACTATTTCAAGGAGGTCTATAAGTAATTTTAGTCTTGATAAAATGGTAAGTGATAGGGTTTGAAGTCTTAAAATGCCATCTTTCATTTCCAAATAAAGTCCTTTAGGTTCACTTCATGGTCAAATAGGTCACATTTTCCATTTAGAAGTCATTCCATTAACTTTAGGGTTAAATTTTTGCAATCATACAGCAATCCACAGTTTCATAGCACAACTAGTTCAAAAAAGGTGATTTGTGCTACAAAACAAGCTAATTTCGTAGTGCACTATGAGGCAAAAACCTTGTTTTTCTGTTTTTAGTAGTCAAATTCCAAGGGGGTTCCTGAGCAAATGAAAACTCATTTTTGAAAACTGAAATAGTTTTTTCTTATTAACATTCGTATCTACAAAAACCTTGTCCATTTTTGTAACAACTATCAGGGATGAAGAGATAGGAGCTCAAGAGTGCAGCCTTCTTTTTTAGGAAAAGCAGAGTTATTTTTATTGGTTGATGAAGTGGTTGTTGATTTCCACTCCCTCATTTTGTCACCTTTCTCTCCACATTCGAATATCATTCCTTAAACAAGTTACCTAAGCTCCTCTCTGTCATTTACTTTTCCGACTTTGCATGTATCAGTTAGCTGTCACCTTTGAAAATTTAACTTTGTGATGAACAACTTGCTATCCAAAAAGTTCTTTACAGGTGTCATATTTTTAAGAGGGTAGTTTGGGTTATAAAGGGAAATTACCATGAAGATGAAAGCATAAAAAAAGGCTATGTGTTTAGATAGGAGCCTATATAGCTTTAACTGACCATGGATGACCTCAGCTTCACATAAGCTTTCATCCAGATAGGTTACATGTATTTCCACCAGGAGTTGCAAGGGGATTTGTGTGTTTGTTGGACTGTTTTGAGCTGTCGGTTCCAAAAGGAATTTTCAGGAAAATAAGGATGAGTTTCCAAAATCCGAAGGAGGTTTTTTATAAGAGCATAACAAAGGAATAAAAACCTCTGTCAAATTTCTCCTAGGTGCTACCAATTTGGAGATTTGAAGTTTCCTTGAGAGCTATTTTCAAAATTCAGAATTTTCTTGTTTTATACATGATTTTATGATGCAGAATCCGGACAACTAAAACTGGTTTCCAAAAAACTGAGAGTGGTTTTTCTTATAAATGTTCTTATCTACAAAAACCTCCTCCATTTTTGTAACAAATATCGTGGATCAAAATATATAAGCTATGTCTCAACACCTATTTTGCAAATGAAAATAGCGCAAAAAAAACTAGCTATGAAGAAATGGAAGAAAGGTTAGAGTAGCGAATAATGAAATTGCTAGAATAAGGATGAGAGAAAGAAGGAATGCTGCTGAGAAGACAGATTTCAAGAGGATAAAGGCTCTTTGGGAAGTTGAAAATTCATCCAAACCAGAAATAGTCAGCAGTGAAGCTCAGTACTTTACTTGGACTGTTCCTGCAATCAAAGAA
Source organism: Pinus taeda (assembly GCA_000404065.3). Lineage (NCBI taxonomy): Eukaryota > Viridiplantae > Streptophyta > Pinopsida > Pinales > Pinaceae > Pinus > Pinus taeda. Next base: position 41,685 of record APFE031553357.1, on the reverse strand, counting down.
GCCAGATTTGTAAGGAGGATGAATGCTCTGTAGGGAGCTACTAACAGGAGATCGAAAAGACAATTTGAAGACCTAGAAATACAGTGAAAAAAAGTTGAAGAAAGGCTACAACAATAATGAAACAGAGTGATGAGAAAAAGGGCTGTAAAGGATATATCTTAAAATAGTTTTGGTATTAAAAGAAGGTCATCTCTGAAGAAGAACAATATTATAAGGTTAAGTTGTTTTATTTTTGGTGATCATATCAGTCTTTATGAAATATTGAAAATTCCTAAACTATAGATTTTGAAGGCCGTGTTGGAAAAAGAGCATACACAAAAGTTTCGTAGTGCAGTAAAAAAGTGCTGAAGGTGACCATTTAGCACTTTATACATGCATTTCGAAGGTAAGGTCTAATTAATTCCAAGTTTTGAGGTTGTTGGTAGACTTGGAATCATATATGAAGTTTCATATGGAAGTGGTGCAGAAAGCAAAGTTCCAAGAGGTATTTTATAAGTGATATAAAAGTTGTGCTACGAAAAGAGACTATTTTCGTAGCATAGTCATGTTTCATCGTTTCCCCCATATGTTCAAGCTTCCCTTTTTTCATAGATGGAAAATGAAGTTTTAATGGTTCACTAATACATGCCACATGTACACCAGCAAAACTACTCGAAGATAAGCATAAAGGATCAAGGGCTTTAAAGGGAGGAACTCTGTCTCCTTGTTTTTAGGAACAATTAGGTCATGACTCAGTAGGGTTTGCAACAATAATGGAGACATAATAAAGCTCAAAGACATGGAATGGTAGTTGACTAAAGAATGTATTTAAGTCATAGATAGGATTGTTGAAAGAATGTTTAGGAGTTTCACTCCTATTTGTATTAGGACTCTTAAAGACAGGTAGATGTCAAGTTGTAATTAAGTAGTTTGTTTTATGAATAGATAGGTGTCGATGATAGGAATTTGAAATCCCCTAGAGATGGATCATAGTATCCAGGGTTGTAAAAACTCTATATTAAGCTTGAGAATCGAATTCCTCAGGGTTGGAAATTTCATTAGCAAAGTAAAGTTGAGTTATTGTAAGAAACTATGGTTTTTCAAACTTAATAAAGAGATCACTTTGACTACTCAAGATTCACAAGGGTTTTATGTGTTTGATGTTCTTGTGGCATTTTTTAATTACATATTTGCAGTGGTATGAGCTTGTGATACTTAGAATTCATTGGAAAATTCTCTAACGTCCTTCCCATTCTTGTAATCTATGTTGATTCATTGTGTTACTATTTTACTTATAAACCTAAACTCCAAGTGCCTTGAGTTCCATGTTTTGTTGATCATGTCATTTTATTGAAGACTATCTTGACTCCATAGCCCAATAGATGTTTTCTAATATTTGATTCAACTGCAGAGCCAAACTCTCCTCGTTTAGAATCTCTTTTGTAGAGCTAACGAGTGGATGTTTTTTATTAATTCCAACATCACTTTTTAACATGGTTTTAGAGCTAGAGGATGGAGAAACCTGTACGCTGAGTGAAGGATTTTCCTGTCGTGACTGAGGAAAAATCGTCCCATGGTTTGGGGGAAAAATCATGCTGATCCCACTGTGACACTTCCGTGCATTTCATTTTGGACGACTATCACTAGATAATCCTCGATAGTCGCGATGACCTTCACCAATCCATGGTGCTAAATCATGCCAACTGTGCAAACAAAAAACGGGTTGTATCTTCGCGGTGGCTGCTAAGAGAAGGTTGTGTGGAGGCTGAGATTTGTAGAGAGAAGGTTGCGTGGAAGTTAATTTCTACCGAGGAGGCCGTGTTAGAGGATGTGAAGGAAGCCATGATGGTTTGCGTATGCACTACGAGGTCAAACAGTCTTGGAGATCGTTTTTCACAAACACCGTCTTTCATATATATCTGTGGTAAATATAACATATATATTTTTTTCACATGTCAGTTTTCTTTTAACTATGAAGTTGAATAATCAAATGATTGAAGCATACTTGAATTAGCATAACAAGCTCGATGGCTCCAATTATGCGAATTGGAAATTCAAGATGCAGACTCTATTAGAAGTGCAAAGTGCTTGGATGATTGCAAATGGAGATGAGTAGAAGCTAGAAACTGGATCTACATTGATCCCAGATTGGGAGAAATGAGAAGGTAGAGCAAGGATGTTGCTGAAGATGTCAGTGAAAGACTACATCATACCACCTATCCGAGAATGTAAACCAGGAAGCGATATTGGGGGAATATTGAAGGATTTGTATGAGATCAAGAATACAAATAGTTTTCTATTCCTGAAGAGCAAGATCTTATCCATGAAGATAGAGGAGAATGAAACAGTTGTTACCTTCATAGCAAGGATCAAATATATGAAGAAGAAATTGGCAGACATTGGTGATACAGTTGTAGATATAGATCTAGTAACAATTACCATGAATGGTGTGACCGATGACTACGAAATTTTTATCACTGGGATAAATGTGAGAGAGAAGATCCCAAAGTTTGAAGAACCGATAGGAATATTAATGCAAGAAGAAGAAACAAGATTGGTTCTAAAGCCCCAGAGCGCAAATCTTGCGTTGATGGCAAAGAAGAACTTCTTCAAAGGAAAAGGAAATCTGCAACAGCAAAATGGAGGAAACTCACAAAAAAGACCAAATCAGACTCAAGGTATGCATGCGAATAGAAAAAACTCAAAAATTAAATGTTTTTATTGCAGAAAGCTTGGTCATATCGCTAAGGAGTGCAGGAAGAAATGATATCATGAACAATAGCAGAAGTAGAAACGACATGCAGGTCATCTCGCAAATGAATTTCATGTGTAGAACTTCAGATTGTTTATAGTAGTCTTTGATGAGAACGTTGATGCATACATCTAGTATGTAGACTTGGGAGCATCAACACATATGACAGGGAATAGGAAATGTTTCGAAGATTTTAAAGAAGTCAATGATGGAGCACAAATCTACCTAGGTGATGATAGAAGTCATCACATCAAACATTGTGGAAACATTTCTATCGTTTTACCTAATGGTACTGTAATACAAATTCATAATGTCAAGTATGTGCCTGATGTAACGAAGAGCTTGATTTTTGTATCCATGATTACAGATCAAGATAGTAAATTTGAAATTTTTAAATCTAACTGTTATATTAAATATCTATTATACGGCATGAAGACTATTGCTATAGGAATTCAAACAAGAGCTCTGTACAAATTGGATATAAGACCAGCACCAGTTCGAGCGTTAACAACAACGAGTTTGACTATAGAAGAGTTGTGGCATTAGGGATCGGTCATATCAACTATAATGATTTGTTGTTACTTTAGAAAAAGGAAATGGTAAGAGATCTTCTTATGTTAAAACAAGTGCATAATGATTGTGATGCTTGTACATTAGGAAAGATGCATAGAGAATAAATCCTTGTTCGAGTATAGAAGAAACAAAGAGACATACTTGAATTAGTGCACATAGATCTTTGTGGACCCATGCACTCAAAGTCATTAGGAGGTGCATTGTATTTTTTATTGTTTATTGATGATTGCACAAAGTTTTCTTGGGTATATTTTTTGAGTAAGAAAAGTCACACATTTGAATACTTTAAGCAGTTTAGAAACATGATTAGAAAGAAAAAAGGGAAGCATATAAAAATTATCCACTCTGATCAAGGAGGAGAATACAGGGAGGATGAGCTTATCAACTATTGTAAAGACCATGGGATATTACAGCAATTCACAGTACCCCATTCTTCTTAGCAAAATGGAGTAACGGAAAGAAATAATAGAACATTGGTGGAATGTGCTAGGAGCATGTTGAAAGCTAAGGATATTTCGAATGGCTTTTGGGTTGAAGCATTGAATACTATAGTTCATTTGAAAAATAAGGGTCCTACAAAGAGCCTTGAGTTTAAAAGTCCTTATGAAGCATTATATGGATTTAAGCCTACAGTAAAACATCTAAGAGTGTTTGGGTCTAAATAATTTTCCCATATTCCAAAGGAAGACAAAAGAAAACTAGATTCAAAAGCCATGAGATGTACATTTATAGGGTATTATTCACAATATAAATCTTATAGATTATTTAATCCCTCTACTCACAAGATATTTTTTAGTAGAGATGTCATATTCCATGAGCAGGATAATGAAAAATCTGATAAGTGGAATGAGGAATGGGATATTTTGTTCTTGGTGGAAGAAGGAAGTGATGAATTAGGTGACGAAAATGAGCAATAGCAAATAGTGCAACAACAATAGCAGCAACAAAAGCAAGAAGGAAAAGAAGATAAATTAGCTATCAAACGAGGTCCAGAAAATGATGATCAGACAAGGTTTGAAGCTACCCCACCACTCAGGAGATCACGTGGGAAAGCTCAATAACTTGCAAGATATAGGGAAAATTCTTTTATAACTAGTATGATGAATGTTGTTGAACCTTCTAGTTATAATGAAGAAAATGAATGTAGTGAATGGAAAACAACTATGGAATAGGAATATGAATCTATAATCAAGAACAACACTTGGGAGCTAGTTGAACTTCCTAAAGGGAAAAAAACCATAGGTTGTAAATGGTTGTACAAACCCAAGATTAATGCAGATGGAACCATAGATAAATTAAAAGCTAGATTGGTAGCAAAGGGGTATTCACAAAAGGAAGGAATTGACTATGAAGAAACCTTTTCCATCATAGCTAAACTAAATATGATTAGAATGTGGATTGCTTTAGCTACTAAGAAAAATTGGATGATTAACCAACTAGATGTAAAGTCTGCATTTTTAAATGGAGAATCAAAAGAGGAGGTTTATTTAGAGCAACCTGAAGGGTTTTTCGAGAAAGGGAAAGAACATTTAGCATGTAGATTAAAGAAAGCTCTTTATGGACTAAAGCAAGCACCCAGGTTCTGGTATGGAGAGATTGATTCATTTTTTCTACAACTTGGCTACAACAGAAGTAAAAATAACCATAATTTGTATACCATGAAGGCTGCACATGGGCACATAGTGTTGATTTATTTGTATGTAGATGATTTAATTATTACAGGTGATGTTATTACTCTAATCAAAGAAATCAAGCAACAAATGTCACAGATGTTCAAAATGAAAGACCTTGGTGAATTAAGATATTGTTTGGGTCTTGAGATCTAGAGAGGTTCAGTACAAACTTTTTTATCCCAAGGTAAGTATGTCAAAGGTCATTGGAAAGATTCAGAATGGATCACTGTAAGCCTGTAGCAATACCACTACAACAGAAAATCAAACTGCAAAGTGATGATGGCTCTAAAGAGGTAGATGCGACACTTTATAGACAGCTGGTCGGGAGCCTAATCTACCTAACCACTACTAGGCTAGATTTGGCTTATGCAGTTAGTGTGCTAAGTCAATACATGTCCAAGCCACTTGAGAGTCACTGTAATGTAGCGAAATGTGTTTTCAGGTATCTACAAGGTACTATAGATTATGGTATTATTTACACTGATTCCTCCAATGTTAGATTGACAGGATTTACTGATTCAGATTGGGCTAGAAATGTAGATGACCACATATCCATAACAGACTATGCATTCAACATTGGATATGGGGTGATTACATGGAGCAGTAAGAAACAGAACACAATTTCCTTGTATTTAGCAGAAGCAGAGTATCAAGCTATGTGTGGAGCAACGTGTGAGGCAATTTGGTTATGGAGACTTCTCCAAGATATCGGGGAAAAATAGAAAGATGCAACGACAATCAGATGCGATAATCAGAGTTCAATCAAACTTGATAATAATCTCGTGTTTCACAAGAACACTAAACACATTGATACACAATTCCACTTTGTCAAGGAGAAAGTGCATTTAAAATAAATCCATCTTGTATATTGTAATGCATGCGATAATGTTGCACACATTTTCAATAAGCCTATTGGAAAAATCAAGTTTGAAATGTTTAGGGAGATGTTTGGCATATTTTTGAAACCCTTCTCCATTAAGGGGGAGTGTTAGAGATAATGGAGGATATGCTAGAATAGTGAATTGGTTCATTGTACCTGAGGATAGGAGTTAGTTTTTATTTCTTAGGTTATGGTTCTAACTTCCCTAAAACTATGATTCCTATATAATGTGTGATGTACATGGACAATGTAGAGCATTCTGCAAAGCTAGACTCTCCTAGTTCAGACTCTCTTTCATAGAACTGATGAGTAGATGTTTTTGATCAATTCCAATATCACTTTTTAGCACATACTTCCAAATTCAATGAACTGAAGTCATTGCTAATTTGAATCTATTCACACTATAACACCATTGCCATCCAAATTCAAGTCGTTGCTTTAAATGGACCAAAATGAAGCCAGGGTTGGTTTGAATCTGGTTGTAACAACCAAAGTGTGAAGTGTGTGAAGTGTTGGTTAAAGAATATACCGAATGCACTAAAAAGAGAACATCTATATCCCAACGAAAACGAGAGATATTTAAACCGAATAAAGCTTAAAAGAGAATGACAAAACCATAGAACAACCACAACACTAATAATATGCATGATAACAATAAAAACAAGGTAATATAATGGTTTATTGAGAAGGAGGTAAATAGATAATAGTAATGTAAATTATTATTAGTTATTTTATAATGAATTGTAAAAGAATTATATGGTTCACAATAAAATAGTTTTGAGATAATTAGAGGTAATGAAATATTTAAAGGGAATCAGGAAGTATTTTAGAGAAGTAAGAGTGTTAGGAATAATTTAAAAGATGAATCAAAATCAAAATTAATTGGTTCTTAATTAATATTAGATTTTTTAATTTTGTTTAAATAATTTATTTGTTTTATTGAGTTGACCTTTCTTTTTATATTGTAATTTATATTGTAATTAGTTTTATGTGGTAATTTATTAGAAGTTGTTTATTTGTGTATGAGAGTTTGAATTCTTGAATTTTAGTTTTTTTTATTGAGTTGATATTTCTTTTTATATGGTAATTAGTTTTATGTGGTAATTTATTTGAGTTGTTTATTTGTGTATGAGAGTTTGAATTTCATAGGAGAGTTTGTGAGGATGTTGTGATATTTTAAGAATGGTGTGTTATTAAAAACTTAAAAGTATAAAGGATTGAGTGTGTAGAGCAAGTTATATTGGAATATCAATGATTTGTTGTGAATGTGTGGTTGAAAATGGTTATTATTAATATTAAATGTTATCCAAATGAAAGAGAAAAATACATTTTTAATTAACATATTTTTAGATCTTTCTAATGATATATAACACACATTCTAACTCCTCAGAGTAATAAAAAAAATACATTTTTGAATATGTGTTATACATTATGCCACTAATTGGCCCACCGAATGGAAAAGTCAATCCTACCCTATACCCCAAAAGCACTATAAATAGTGATGAGAATGAGAGTCTTTGGCCATTGCTCACGTGAATTCTGTTCTATTTCGGAAAGCATGATGAGAATATATGAAGTTCATACATCATGAAATATTAAGATGCAAAGTGGGGCAAAGTTGGAGAGAAATTTCACTGAATGGAAAAGTCAATCCTACCCTATACCCCCAAAGCACTATAAATAGTGATGAGAATGAGAGTTTTTGGCCATTGCTCACGTGAATTCTGCTCTATTTTGGAAAGCATGATGAGAATATATGAAGTTCATACATCATGAAATATTAAGATGCAAAGTGGGGCAAAGTTGGAGAGAAATTTTGTGAAGTACCTCTTGAGCTGTAGGATAGTTTTTGGAAGAAAAAAACACTCTTTTCTTTTTTTTTTTAGTATTTTTATTAGCAATGGAATGAGGTCAATGTTTAAAGTGGAAGAGATTCCATTATGGTTTAGAGGAGGTTAATTTCCATGTTGGAGGGCACGGATTTCTGTTGTGTTTGAATTCTTGTAATGAGTCTAAGTTAAGTTGTGCCATGTTGGAGGGCACGGATTTCTATTGTGATTGAATTTTTTGTAATGAGTCAGAGTCATATTGATGGTTGAATTTATTTAAAGACTTAATTTTGTTATATAATTTTAAATTATGTTAGATAGGGTTAAAATTGTTATTTTTCACTTTATATTATAGTTATCAAATTAGCTTGAATACAGAATAATTGGATGAAATTTGATTAGTTTCTTTTGAAACTCAATAATTAGGTTGAATACAAAATAATTGGATGAAATTTGATTAGTTTCCTTTGAAACTCAATAGTTAGTTGTTGTTTTTTTTTCTTTGAGAAGAAAAAAAACAGAGGTTATCTTATTAAAATAAGATCATCCCAACTTGTCTAGAATCACATGAAATAGAATCATAACCTTAAGATGGAAGATGGACCATCATATCCAACAAAATGATACACAATTGTCTTTTATAATATATTTTATTCATACTACCTATTTATCTCTCTCATGTAAACATTTACAAATAAGTACATAAAGAAATTAGATTTGCACCTAAGTAGTGCGAGAAATATTCTAGCAACATATAAGCTAGGGAATGACATTGAAATTCATAAGGATGGAAATGAACCCTCCTTCATCCAAACACCCTGCACAGACACCAGTTCATGATGATGAAAGTGAAGAGAAATATATGGAAGTTTATGAAGAAAAAGAATAAAGTATTGAAACATTTTTTCAGCAATGGAGTCAAAAACAAAGAAGATTTTGCTATTAGAAAATATGGCAAAAAGAAAGTTAGGAATATGAAATGAATTGTAGAGTAAAGAACACACTTTAAAGATGAATAGTTTGGCAGAAGTCAATAAGTGAAAGAATTGTTCAAGAAGTTGTAGAAGACACATTGGATTTATTTTTAGAACAAATATAAGATAATTCAAAGAAAAATTACAATACAACAAGAGAAAAATTTCAGAGAATGAAGCAATTTAGAGGATTTATAATTTGAAAGAAATGAAAAAAAATGCAAAATTATAAAAGCTTTAAGTCATTGTAAGGAGAGATGATACTTAGACCAATATGCATGTTTGAGTAATGATTGAGTCAATTTTTATTATAAGCCTAGCACGTGTTGTAAAGTTATGTTGAGACATACAATCTTAATTAAGAGAGATGTGTTGAAAATTGTAATTTATATTTTGAATTAATTAGTGTTAGTGTAATCAATCCCCGCTTTTGTGTGTCTCAATTTCTGCCTTTCTTATGTTGATCACACAGCCAAAAATTAACATTAGTAACTTTCATTCAAAACATCACAAGCCATTATATAAAAGGGATAGCTTATGGTTAAAGAACAAGAAAACACAACAGTAGATGAAAAATAATATGTAGTGTCACCTCTAAATCCCTTTTGCTAACCATACATAATCTGGTCGATACACTTCACAATATATCCTTGTTTCCAGTATCGGTAGACAAGTGTAGCAAGAAGTCTCCAACACGTATTTAATCTAACAATTGAAAATATTGTAGTTCCATGAACTGAAAGTTTCGTTTCTCGTTAAATACAACGTAGACTTTAGCTTCATCCATAATATTTTCTCCATGAAATGCAAGTTTTGAAGGTTTATAAAGGCTCAGCATACTTCCTTCTTGTTTGTTATACTGAACTTCAGAGCGAACTAAGTGCCCATTGTTCTCCTTCAAGTTCTCGAAAACCACTGTTTATGAAAGTGTCTGAAGGTTACAATAAACTAACATGGCAAATAGACCGAGGAGTCTGAACTAACATGACAAATAGACCGAGTCTAGGAGTCTGAGTCTCGTTCATTTATGTTAGTTTGACAACGAATTAGTAACTTTGGGTAAATGTAACTAGACAATTTTATACCGATATATTAGTTATGTAACGACGGTTGATGATATAAAACTATCAAATGCCCATGAAATGTAATGTGCGGAGAATCATTGTTAAATAAAAAATTCCAATCCATTCAGTTTCTTTGTCTTGGCTATTCTCTTAAGTGTTCTTGTTTTTCTTCATTATTTCAGTTTTTGTTACAACAGATGGTATCAGAGCCGTGAGTCCAAAACCTCGGCGTGTGGCTGTATCAGCGTGAGAGTCGTGAGACCAAAACCCTATGTGAAGGAGGCATGAGGTTGTGGTGAAGCGTGAAAGGCTGTGTGTGAGAGGCTATTTCCCAAAAAAGGCAAAGGCAATGCTCTCATGAAAGATCTGTATAGAGTCAATGCTTCAGATGGTTTACAATATGGAACCTCGTGTCCTGCACCCCTGACTGTTGCGTAAGTCAAAATACTCTCAGTTTTTCCGTTCACTAAACGTCAGTATGCTTGAGTCCATCGTGCCACCTGTTGGTGATTGTACCAAGGGGCATATGAAATAACTGTGTATAGGTTAAGCTCCTTGGCTAGGTTCTCGATAATGGTTCTTGTCACTGTAAATGGCACCTTTGAATCTTGATCTCCACTGTAAAGTGTAATGCATAGACCTGGTTTTAGAAGATCAAAGAGGACTGGTATCATATTCTGTTTATGAAATAGCGTGTAGACGTGATAGAAAAGGCGTGAGGTTTTTTCTGATTTGCTGCATGAAGGAGGCGTGAAGCGTGAAGGAGGCGTGAAAGGTGTTTCAAACTTCTGCTGAGACCTGCGTGAAGAGCCAGATTGCTGCGTAGATTGGTGGAAGCTTTTTATGAACATGTTGTCCCTGTGTGAAGAGCTAGACTGTTGGTGTTGTCCCTGTGTGAAGAGCCAGACTGCTGCGTATTTTAAAAAAAAAAAAAAGGACAGCCTGCATTATCTGCTTGCTGGCCTGCATAAAGTTGTAGAGGATTTGTGACAGAGCCTGCATGAGATCCGGGTAAATTTAAAAAAAAAAAAAAAAAAATTATTTGTTCAAGACAATTTTTTTGTTTACGCAGAATATTTTGGGTTGGGTTCATAAATCAGTTGAAAAGAAATTTGTCCAAAACTGATAAAGAGCATGGTTTCTGTAAGAAGAACAAGTTTTATTTTTTCAGTAAAATTTGTTGAAGGGTTTCTCTAAAAAAAAAAAAAATTGCAGAAAAACAAAGGCTCAAAATTGTAGAAAGAAATTTGTAAAATTTGTTTGTTTAAAAAGCGGGCTCAGTTTTTTAAGAAAAAGGGAAACAAAGGTTTTTTTTTAAGAAAATGATAGCTAAAAGATTGAAACCCTAGGAGAAGAATAAAATGGCCAAGATGTCGAATGCAAAATTCGAGGTGGATAAATTCACCGGAAAGAGCAATTTTGCTCGTTGGAAACTGAAGGTTAGGGATCTGCTTGTGCAACAAGGGTTGCACAAGGCATTGGATGGGGCAACTAAAAAGCCTGCAACCATGACGACTTTAGACTAGGAGGACTTGGATGCCTGAGCTCTCAGTACCATCCGGTTATGCCTAGCAGATGAAGTTCTCTTCAACATTGTTGAAGAGACTACGGCGTCAGAATTGTGGGAAAAATTTGAAAAACTCTTTATGACAAAGTCATTAACCAACAGAATTTATCTGAAAAGATAATTATACAGTCTTGGAATGAAAGAAGGTTCAAATGTTGCAAAACATTTGAATGTTTTTAACACACTAATATGTCAATTAACAGATATGGAAGTTAAAATATAGGAAGAAGATAAAGGAATAACTTTGTTGTGTTCTCTGCCTGAATCATGGGATCACTTCATAACTTCAATAACCTTGAGCACTATTGATTCTTTGAAGTTTGAATCAGTAGTGGGAGCTCTCCTGTCTCAAGAAGTACGAAGGAAATCCAGCACTGAGACAGCTGCATCAGAAGCCATGGTAGCTAGAGGACGCTCAAAGGAAAGAGGAGAAAAACCAAGGAGGTCTTCCAGATCAAAATCGAAGGGAAGGAAGTGTAAGGCAAAATGTTGGAACTGAAATAAAGTTGGACACTTGAAGAAGGACTGTTGGAAATGAAAGGAGTCTGAAAACCTAAAGAACGAAGCGAATCAGGTCGATTCAAGTATGATAGACGAAGTTTTATTTGCTGAAGAATTATGTATGATAGATGAAACTTCACCTGAATGTAATGTTTCTCAGGGTTTAGATAGTTGGCTGTTAGACTTTGGTGCTTCGCATCACATCTGCCCACATAGAAATTAGTTTACCTCGTATGAAAATGTAAACGATAGTTCTGTGTTTATGGGTAACAATGTGTCATGCTAGACTATTGGGATGGGAGATATTAGGATTAAGATGTACGATAACACAGTTAGAACATTAACTAGTGTTAGACATGTACCTGATTTGAAGAAAAAATTGATTTCTTTGGGAGTGTTGGATTCAGATGGTTATAAGTTTACAAGTCATGATGGCGTCTTGAAAGTCTTTAAAGGAGAACTTGTGGCTATGAAGGCACAAAAGGACGGAAATATTTACAGGTTAAAAGGAAGTACTCAGATCAGTGAAGCAGCGGTTGCGTCAGAAAAGGAAGAAGCAGGTACTCGTCTACGGCATCAGCGATTGGGTCATATGAGCGAGAAAGGTCTTGAGATATTGATGAAACGTAAATCTCTTCCTGGTCTGAAATCCTTAAATTTAGATTTCTGTAAACATTATGTGTATGGAAAACAGTGCAAACAGAGATTTAAAGTTGGAAAACATAATAGTAAAGATGTTTTAGACTATATTCATTCTTATCTGTGGGGGCCTTCCCCTGTTGTGTCATATGGAGGTGCAATGTATCTTTTAACGTTTATTGATGATTACTCCCAGAAATTTTGGGTCTATATGCTAAAAAGGAACGCTGATGTATTAAATGTCTTTAAACAATTTAAAATAATGGTAGAGAAAAGAACAGGAAAATCTATTAAATGCTTAAGAATTGACAATGGTAGTGAGTTCACTTCAGTTGAATTTGGACAATACTGTAAGGATGAGGGAATTGTTAGATGCAAAACTGTTGTTTATACTCCTCAGCAAAATGGTGTTGCTGAGCGTATGAATCAGACTCTTATGGAAAGATCCATAAGCATGATCAACAATGCTAACTTGCAAAAAGAGTTGTGGGCAGAAGCAGTATCTACTGCTTGTTATTTAGTTAACAGATCACCTTCAGTAGCAATTGATTGTAAAATTCCTGAAGAAGTTTGGACAGGTGAGTCTTGTGACTATTCACATTTGAGGATATTTGGCTATGATGCTTATTCTCTCATTCCGAAAAATCACCGTTCAAAATTGGATCCAAAGTCAAAATGTTATGTGTTTGTTGGGTATGACTATGCAATGAAAGGATATAGGTTGTGGGATCCTACGTTGCAAAAAATAGTCATTAGTAGAGATGTAACATTTGATGAATCCTCTCTTTTAAAATCAACTGTTGAAAGAATTGAACATGAACACGTATTGCCAAATCAACGAGTTCAGTTGGAGGCTAGACTTTTCGGTGATAGTCGAAAGGAAGGAGAAACCTCTGGAGAAAAAGGTGTTGATGACACAAAGGAAGCCGTTGAAGCTTCTGAACCAGTGCAAGTTTCTGAACCAGTTCAGCAACCAGTGACTCTAAGAAGGTCTACAAGGGAAAGGAAAATTCCAAAAAGGTATGAAGATTCTGCTTCATCTTTTGCTTTGATTACTGAAGATGGGGAACATTCTTGTTATCAGGAAGCAATAGATGATACAGATAGCGAGAAATGGAAAGCGGATATGGAAGAAGAAATGGACTCCTTAGCCAAGAACAATACCTCAGATCTTGTAGAACTTCCTAAAGGGAGAAGTGTTGTTGGATGCAAATGGGTCTTCAAGCTTAAACGGAAAGTTGATGGAAGTATTGAAAGGTATAAGGCGAGACTCGTAGCAAGAGGGTATTCTCAGGTTGAAGGTATAGACTTTGATGATATTTTTTCTGGAGTTGTAAAACTTGTTTCTATTCGTATTGTGTTGGCACTAATTGCGTCGCTTAATCTTGAGTTAGAACAGTTAGATGTTAAAATAGATTTTCTACATGGTGATTTGAATGAAGAGATATATATGGAACAACCAGAAGGTTTTGTACCAGGTCGCAGCAAAAGATTAGTTTGCAAGCTTAGGAAATCATTGTATGGTCTGAGGCAATCTCCCAAACAATGGTACAAGAAGTTTGATTCCTTCATGGTGAGCCAAAACTTTATAAGAAGCGAGTATGGTCATTGTGTATACTTCAAAAGTTTCAATGACATATTCATTATCTTATCTTTGTATGTTGACGATATGCTTATTGCAAGCAAAAGCATGGAAGAGATCAACACGTTAAAGACTCAACTCTCTAGGATGTTTTATATGAAAGATCTTGGAGCAACAAAACATATCTTGGGCATGGAGATACACAGAGAGAGGAAAAATGGTAAGCTTTGGTTATCACTGCAGAAGTATGTGAAGAAAATACTTGAAAAGTTCTCTATGAACAATGTGAAACCTGTTAATATTCCACTAGCTTCCCATTTTAAGCTTTTCGGTTTTAAGTCCTAGAGCTCATGAAGAAGAGCAGTATATGTCCCATGTACCATATGCAAGTGCCGTAGGCAACTTAATGTATGCTATGGTATCTACAAGACCTGTCATTTCACATGCAGTTGGAGTTGTTAGCATGTTCATGGCAAATCCAAGTAAATAACATTGGCAAGCAGTGAAATGGGTGCTTCCATATCTAAAAGGCACAAGTGACCATTGCATCGTCTTTAATGGTAGTGAAGGATTAGATTGTGGATATGTAGATGCTCACTATGTAGGTGATTTGGACAAAAGAAGATCTACTACATGTTATGTCTTTACTATTGCAGGTGGAGCAATTAGTTGGATGTAAAAGCTTCAAGAAACAGTTGCATTGTCCAGTAGTGAAGCCGAATATATAGGTGTCTTAGATGCAAGTAAAGAAGCAATATCGCTAAAGGGTCTCCTCGATGAAATTGGAAGAACGCACGAGAAAGTGAATGTACTTTGTGATAGTCAAATTGCTATTCACTTGGCTACAAACCATGCCTACCACAGGAGAACCAAGCACATTGATGTAAGGTATCATTTTCTAATACATGTGATCGATGGCGGAAAAGTAGCTCTTCAAAAGGTCCATACACGCATATTCACAAAGCTAGTAACAATAGAGAAGATTCGGTGGTGTTTAGCTTCTCTTGGCTTGCAGAAAAGATTGAATGGGCGTGGGCAAGGGATTAGGAAAATTGTTGTCAAGGTGGAGTTTGTTAGTTTGACAACGAATTAGTAACTTTGGGTAAATGTAACTAGACACTTTTATATCTATATATTAGTTATGTAACCGCCGATGATATAAAACTATCAAATGCCCGTGAAATTTAATGTGCGGAGAATCATTGTTAAATAACAAATTCCAATACATTCAGTTTCTTTGTCTTGTCTTGGTTATTCTTTTGAGCTTTCTTGTTTTTCTCCATTATTTCAGTTTTTGTTACAACAATTTAAAGGTGATTTATTTAAAGGTGTGGTTTAATGGTTAAGTGGGGAGTTTTGATCTTTACAAATTTAATCCGACTATCCAGACTGTTGAGACTTCATTTTTTTAAATTGAAAAAAAAACCTGGTTTCTTCAGTTGATTTTTTTTTAGATAAATCTAAAATCCACAGCGAAATTTCTGTTGAGACTTATTTTTTCAATTGAAAAAAAAAACCTGGTTTCTGCAGTTGATTTTTTTAGATAAATAGAAAATCCACAGCGAAATTTCTAGCTTCTCTTTAGAGAGATAATCAGCATACTAGTATCGTATGATGTCTACCTTGAGTTACGTTGCATCGATGCAACCGAAGTAATCGAAAGGCCATGGCAGTGATTTTAAGATCAGCTATGGAGTTGAAATTGTTATACCCTATTCCTCTTTCGTTCTCTTTCATTCCAGTGGCTGTATACAATACCATAAATTTCATTGTGCAGAAAAGTTATAATGCAATCGAATTACAGTATTGCTGTGGACGGATTTTATTCAATTACCTGTAAACGAAATCAAGAAATTCGTTGATTTCCTTTCCATAGTGACTATCGATACCAAGGCGTTCAATATTGTCGTCAACCAAAAGACGTTCAATTATATCCACAGGATACATACACGGGATGTATCCATAAATCTCTATTAAATTTTAAATATATGCTGCATCTCTGATGAGCACGAATATCTTGATGATCTTTCTTCTATCTATAGAATTTTAAAATATTCCAAAGAATTCAAGCATACCGAAAGAAAAAATCTCAAAACAGAAATAATAAACCACTTTATTTAAACTTTCAGTAAAACGCTTTAAATCAAGGTGTCGATACCAAAGCTGCCCAATTCTGCCAACACGTATTCAAGGCATTTCATATATCCTGTGTACAAGAAGACGCAGGCAGTAGAGGCAGGTGTGCCGAAGAAGGAACCATCCTGGCTTTGAATGTCCATTATTATTTTTCCGTTCATAAATAGGCTATGTGATATTATTACTGTTACAGATTATTTAAATGCCTTCTAATGTAGATAAATTAAATCAACCGTATTCCAAACTAAGGTCCATTACAAGAGTGTCTTGATCACTCTCGTCTTTCAGTGATTCTATCGCTCTTTAAGAATTCAATGTCTAGCATAGAATTTCAAACGCAATATTAGATACACTTACGTCAGAAACAGTACCCCTATACTCGCGTTATATCTCTACGATGATTTTGTAGAGAGAAAAGATAAGGAATTATAGTTATTGATATTCTTGATGTCGAGTGCACCTTATCATTTATTTAGATTAAAGAGATATATGATTATTAGTTAGTGCCTTTTCCATTTAGGTCAATGAACTCTCTCATTATAGTTTAATTTTAAAGTTATTATTTAGTAGACAAAAGATTAAATTTTTTCTTCACATAAATTATATTACTGAATTTAAATTTATTCATAGGTAGATCTATACCTCAAAGCTATTGAGGGGAATTGATCTTGTGACCTTGACCAATCAAGTTAATAACCCAACTTTATTTAATAACAATATTATTTTTTTAGTAATATTTATTTTTATATTTGTTAATTTGTTAATGATTAAATATTATTATAGATTATTTTAAATCTAAATTTATCAAAACACTAAGAAGAATTAAATTGTTGTCATGTATTTTTTATTATTTAATATGGAAAAAAAAATATTAATTATATTTTGGATGGCCAGTGAATAAGGTTATGTAGTAATATTAAATATATTATTGTATTGAAAGAGATTTCTATAACTTAGTATGGGGATCAACATCCCATCATAGGTGGATCAGTTTTCTTCCAATCGATAAGCAGGTTGGCCAGGCCCAGGCCCAACTTTTAATGTTTAGTTTAATATTTGAGAGAGAAGAGGAGGAATCCTTTAAAAAATATTTTTAGAATATTGGTAAATAAAAAAATATTACAAAATTGGTAAAAACAAAATATTTCTAAAACAACTTTATATGTGATTATGATGGAATTTAAAAATAGAAATAGTTAAGGAAATTAAGGAAAAAACTAAAAATATTTTATGGTTAAGACATTTTAATGGCACATTACTAAAAGTAATTACCTTTATGCTCAACATGAAGTTCACTTTTGGTGTGTGTATGTGGTTCAAGGGTGTGCATAATGGTTAAGAACATGTCCTTCCTCATAAAATGTCACGTCTTAAAATTCAAAGGGAGGTATAGAATGATGTTTGAATAGAGTTTAGTAGTTGGTGTGGATTTAAGCTAGTTACATCTATATTTGTGTAAAAATTTTAGTGTGGCAAAGGTTTAGAGGATAAAATTATAGATATTCTATAAGGAGTTAATCAACCAAAAGTATGCATGCTCTAACTAGCTTAAAGAAGAAAATAAACATGTTAAAATAAGAACAAATTCATATAAGCTACACAGTGAAGCAAAGCATTAAACAATAACTAAATTGTAGTGGGTGGGAAGAAATTGCCATATTTGTGACATTCATTTGTTTAAAAATGGAAAACATTTTTTCTTAAAATTCCCTAAGTACATTCTCATTAAAAGTATCAAATATCAAAATATGTGTTTCCATACCTACATTTCTAACCTTTTAACTCGTCAAAATTATAATGATTTAGAAATCATTTTCTTAAACACTTTTAACACACAAATCAAAATTTTGACTTTGACATGTGTAGAAAGAGATATCTATAGCGCTAAAGGGGAAATTTTATATAGCTACCCATAGATCTTAGATCTTGGTAGTAATATCTTAACATCATAAAAAAATATTCATTACAATTTCATGTTCTATGTGAAAACAATTTTGTCGTTTACTCTTAAACCAATTTCACCACTAAGAAAAATGCTAGACATAAATTATCAACAATAAGACTTATATGCAACCCATCTCTTAACTTGATATATCAACCACATTCGTAATGTGCAGAGGAAGAGAACCAACAATAATATGACATTGCCACAAGTGATACATGCTTATTCTACCTTACATGGATTCTAATGACTTATTTGCACTCATTCTTTGTTATCAAGTTAGAATTATTAGGACGATTTCCACCTCTATTGTATTACCTCTCCATTTCTATAATCTTTTTTTTCTTTGATCAAACTGAGTTATGTTAGTGTGAATGGTGGAAAATCCATGAAGTACATTGAAATGTTATATAGATAAATAAAATTTATTAATTAATAAATAACTGGATTGAAAGTACCTTGGAATGAGACACTTGAGTAGGAGATTCTTGCCAAAGAAATTAAAGCAAAAATATCATTAGTAAATGAGATTGAGATAACTCTTCCATAATATATATTTTTGGGTGAGATTTAATGGATGATGAAGAAAATCCATTAAATCTCTTACCTTGGGAAAGATGTTGAACATGGATAGAAATAAAGCATTGCGGGGGAGAAAAACTAGATTTAAAGGAAAAACCTAAGGCAGTGGAGTTGAAAACCACAAAAGCAATATGTTGCTTAAAGAAAAATTGATTATGGAAAAAAAACTAAAAAATATATATGAAAAGGATCAAGAGGGGGTTGCTTCTAGGTTTCTTTTGAAAGATTATTTGAGATCGGTCAGGACTAGAGTTTACCGTTCAAGGTTGGGAGAAAAAGTGTCCATTTACAAGTATTCATCTGTTTCAGATTTTAGTTAGAATTCTTTGTTTAAAATCGCTAGTACTGTAAATGAGCATATAATAGTTCTATTATAAAAATTTTTATATTGTAAATGATTAAATGGAAATTTTGTATAATAAACCATCAAAGTATTGTAGGTGGTTATGTGATCATTTCCCGTTCAAATTTTACATAATTGTATATAAGTATATCATAATTTTCATTATGTTGTTATGGTAGTGTAAATTTCTAAATGATTAGCCATATTTCCTTTAACTTTCATTACTGTAAATGAGTATAGAACAGGGTCAATAACTAACAATTTCTATTGTGACTTTCAGTATTGAAAATGATAAAATAGATAGACGTCTGTGAGATAGATCATAATCAAATACTGTAAAATCACCTAAATCAAGGGTTTAGACTTGCTAACAAGAGAACTTAGAATAATCAGAGTAAATTGACTCACTCCTTCCTAAGGATTTGTGGAACATCTGTGCTTGGCTTTGTAGCAAAAATATTGGGTCGATTTTCACCAAGCCCATGACTCGGAAGGAGTTATACAATTATCTTTGGAATTTGGGATTAACGTTCAAATAAAAATAATTTGGGGACTAAAAAAAAGTTAATTGAATGAGGAAGATCTCAAGGATGGAAGAATGAGATACATGACTAGTCTACCTAAAACAATGCAAGAATAATTACTAAATGTTAGAAAATTCATACTGGTAGGGTGAACAGATATTGATTGAAGTTCAAGAGAGAAACCAGAATGTAAATATTGTTGTGATGCCCTAGGAGAGATGGATAAATATTCTTCCTGCATTCTGGGTATGTCACCCAGGTTAATTATTGAGTTAAATAAGCTTTAATTGTTGAAATAAATAAGAATGCATTGTATTAAGTATACAAAACAACCTTCGTGAGGGTAAAAGAAACCTAGCACTTTATAGGGCTTAAATTTCATAAGTCAACAACAAACCGCATTGTATAGTCATTCTACTAAAGAAAACAAGAAACCAAATTTAGAAGTAGCTGAAAATAATACTTCCATTAGGGAAATCCTACCCATGTTATAGGGAAAATAAATAATGGAAATAAATAAAAAGAATTAAATGAAATGAGTTCAAGTGTAGTCCTTCTTACTAATAGAACAATATAGAATGCAAAAATCTATAGCGTAATCAAAAGAAGGAACTAGATATAGTAGCTATGAGGAATGGTTTAGATATTTTATTAAAAATGACTGCTAACCATTTCATTAATGGGAGATAATTAACAAAAAAAAAATAACAATATTCATGCGAACAGTATAATTCATAATTTCCATAAACATTTGAAACATAATCCCTACATATCTCAGAGGTTGGTTATGAAATGTAATTACTTACCAACAAAAAAGATATTACATATATATGTTCTGGGTCCCCACCCCATGAATAGAATCAGAATTTCACAATAGGTACAAGAATATGTTTGGGGTCGAGACTTAAATAACATTCAAAAGGAGCTATGTAACTAAAATAAATGTATACAGTAATTAACTTGAAAAACCCTTCATGACAGAAGATGAGGGCCTAAAACAATTAAACAGAATAACACTACCATAGCCATGGAGAATAGCACTTTCAACATTTTCCAATAACATTGACAGCATATCTTTCCTAGGAGACTATTCGCATTTGGCAAAGCCCAATAAAGTGAGTATCACCAACCTGGAGGAAGCAGAGAGGTTAGGGTTATAAAATGTGACTTAGCCGAGCTCGTGAAAGGCATTGTAACCAAACTACCGACAAAGGAAGCCACATACCTGCAACGATAATACAGTAAGTCATATTAGTATTGAATTAACTAGGACACAATCCTAATTATCTAATAATATGCCTAAGAAAAGGAAAAAACAATAATAATGATATTTTTTATACCTGGTGGGATATCCGTCCCAGCGCATACCCTATTGAATATACACAAAAAATAAAAATAGAGATAAATCTTTAAAATGTAACATTGACTAAAGCAAGGAGATATAGTAAATTGTTTTGGCAAATAAATTTCAGAATTTCCGAGAATGTACCTCTGTATTTCGGCTAAACGGGTTTCCAACACTGAACCGCCAAGCAGACGGGAGAGAATAACCTTTCAGGGAATCCAGGTCAACACCGGAGTTACTTGGGAGAGTAAAAGGTTGTTGATAAAGGTAAAACCAAAAAGAAAAAGACAAAACCCTATGTCAGTAGGAGGAAGATGAGTTACCTGTAGGAAATAAGATGAACCCAAGGAGTAATTATAGGAGGGGACCTTTGATTTCCATGCAATCATCTGGTGGGAGAAAAAGGACCCAATTTAGATAATAGATTGAGTTCCCATTTCTTTAACCCTGAAACTAAATTATCAGTTGTAGCAAGTCAAGTCAATTCCGCCCCCAAGTACAGAGTGATTACCGTGGTCAGAGACAACTAGAATGATTGACGGAGGGAATCGTAGTTGTATCACAGCACCTTGTTTAAATGACGAAATCAGAGAAGTGATGGTGTCCATGGCAATTGTTGTAGGTAGTGCCGAAAGGAACCTGAGACTAGGTAAATGGTGATAATCCACCTTGTCTGCATAATCTCTATGGCGACACCCATCAACCAAGAGCCGAAGGATGGCTGAGGAGCATCAGGTGTATAGGCAACAGAGAAAATGAAACGCAAATTAAATGACTACAACTAGGTTTTTGCAAATGAATCACAACCCTAGGTTGATGAGCATTTATCCAGTGTGATCAAACGCTATCGATAAGGTCACATGCACCCCATGTGATGAAGGCCAATGCGGCGGAAATGGATTGCTCATAGGATTCCCAATGAAGAGTAGGTCAGACAAAACTTGTTAGCAACGTGGGGATCCGTAACATAAACTTATAACTTAGGTTAGGGGATTATTACAACCTCAAAATATCTAGATGTTTCATACCTTAGTGAGGCACCTCCTCATATAACAACAAGGAGCCACTGCGGTGGCGGTAGTCCCTGAGTGGGTCTGTAGCCAATTGCAAAACTTGGAACAATGGATGCAAATATTATTATGAACTTAACACAAATGATTGGAAAATTAGTAATTCATATAAGTCACAAAATAGCATCAGCATAAAATATTTCATCGTTTAACAACCCCAGCCCTACAGGGCAATTTGTCATGGATAAACAATATCTTGAATTCACCTTACAACAATAGTGATAACAGTAGTAAATCTTTTTTATCTTATTCAATATTAATGTTAGATCACTTAACATCTCCAGCCTTATCTTCAAAAGCACACTGCATGTGCATCTACCTTCCATATATAACTGCCCTTCCTCTATTGTGCACACGAAGCGATGATAATGGTTCTTGTGAAGCACCATGATGTTTTTAACAACCCCAATCAACAAGGCAATCAAAGAGAAAAGATACCAAACCAATATGAAGAAACATATTCATATTACTTTTGCATGTGTTGTTTTGAGACAAAAGATGTTAAGGCATATGTTGATGTACCTTCCATTTGTTCCCCGACATGTAATAGTTCACTATCTTCATTGAGTGTGAATTTGCTGTGAATTTTGAAGTCACGTAACATGTAAAGAGTGGTAGCTTTCTGTTGCAAATATGCCTCATATGACATTGCTTTTAAATGAGGAAGCAAGTCATGTACTAAGGGCTGCCTGATAATGCACTGGACAAAGTTATTTGAAATGGATTCTATTATAGCATTTATACAATGCTTGTAGATGAAAGGGCAATTACCATTGCATTGTGAACAGAAAATTGTCCCATTGGTTATCACTATGGATGAATTGACTCGGGAGTTACAAATTGCACAAACACGTTCGAAAGGAGTTGAATATGGATTTGTTGCCATCAGAATACCTTCGACCTGTTTATAAAATATTGAAACATTAATTTACATTATTACATGGAAAATGCAAAGCTAGTAAAAACACCATTATTGTTATACTTACAGCATAGGTAGATGTAGTTAGTTTTTTGAGATTGTTTATTGCATCTATGTTAAGTTCAGTCATGAACGTTGACTTTGATGCTCTGATTATTGTTTCTTTTGTGTTTATCTTCTTTGTTAAATTTTTGAAAAGGATGAGGGGGAAGTCTCCTTTCTGAAGTTGTTTTTCCATTGAATAAATTGTTCCTGCGGAAAAGGCTGTATAACTTGAGGATGAAAGATGGAGACTCGGTGACAGAGCATATGAATGCATTTAATACTGTGGTAAGTAAGTTATTATCTGTTGATATTAAAATTTCAGATGAAGATAAGTGCATCAGTTTGTTGTGTTCTCTACCAGACTCGTGGGATAGTCTCGTTATTACAATAGGTAGCAATGCAACTGCTTTGCAGTTTGATGAAATATTCTCAGCCTTGATGATGAAGGTATTGATATTCTAATCATAAGTTTGTATGTTGATGATCTATTGTATATGGGTAGTAGTTCTAAGATGAATGATAAATTCAAAGTTCCTATGATGAATGAATTTGAGATTAAAGATCTAGGCATCATGAAATATTTTATGGGAATGGAGGTTTATCAAAGTAAGGATGAGATTTTCATTTGTCAGACAAAGTATGCACATGATATTGATCCGGAAAAATAGCATCAACCCATGGTATTCATCCACCCATGGAATTTACCCATGGTATTGTAAGTGCATCCACCCATGGTATTGTAAGTGGCATCCACCCATGTTATTCATTCACCCATGGTATTTTCCCATGGTATTCATTCACACATGGAATTGACCCATGGTATTATGACATCCACCCATGGGATTGACCCGTGGTATTGTAACTAAAAATACTATAAGTAAAAAGTCGCATTTTGTAAAAGGACAGTTTGTCCACCACAATGTAGCTCTTACAGTTATTCTCCATTTTAATAAATAAATGATTTGTGGTTTTGTTTATTGAGCATTCTCCACTTTTTATTCTGGAATTTCAAATTTTCAAATCTTGGGGTGCCTCTCCCCCAAAATCCATTTGAATTTTTTAGATCTTCAATGTCTCCCCCCAAGATCTGGATCAATGGTATCAGAGAAGGTTATGATTTTATGGGAATGAGGGTTTAATACATATTTCAGTTTCAAATTTTTGTAGCAATATTCAAAAAACGTTAGGCACGTTCTAGCACCTCCACATAGCACTTTCTTGGGCCAAGCAAGAAGATGTTTTTTTTCATTTTTATGTAGGTTTTTTTTTTTTTGGGCGGTGAGTTTGTAGATAAGGTCTGAGAAATTTTGTGCAATATTTACAAAAGAAAAAAAAAAAATCTGGATTCCTTATGAAAAATACCAAAATTAAAAAAAAAAATCGGCCAAATCAGAGTTTGGACGAGGGAGATATTACTGACTTAAAATCAGCTATGTTGTAGACATTGTTTCTCACAACAACTGGTGGACGGCGACTCTCCTATCATTTTTTAAAGTTTTTGTTCAGAATTTCAGAAAACAAAGATTGTAGATCTGAGCTCCTCTTGAAAAATCACCCAATTTGAAAAAAACAATCGGTCGAATCGGAGTTCACATGTGGGAGATATCGTTGATTTAAAATCAACTATTTTTTTAAAAGTTTTGTGACGGCGGAAAAAATTGCAGGGTGAATCTGAGATTATAGAGTGTCTAGGTAAGGATTTCCAACACATGGGAAGATTCAAAATGGTCCTTCTGCTTCCAAAAACATGTTATAATAAATATTATGAGTTATATTGACTGAGTTATGTCCATTTTAATTCTCAAGTCGGAGTGGGTTCCTATTGGAGATGTGCCTTCCCACCCACTTTAGTAGGAACGTGATTTACATTCATCAGTTTTAGCATAGCAGCTTTCGCCTTGTGTTATTTGGAGACGTGCCCTCCCACCCCAGGCTATTTAGGCACCTACTACTTCATCAACAACCAACATCACAATTATGGGTCAACCACACAAAAACCTTGCATCGAAGTCCATTTGCTAGGCCGCACACTGTTAGTATCACAGTTGGTCACAAGCATTACAAGGTATCTCTATCCTTGGATCTTTATTTTTCATGGTTATGGGTCATCCACAAACCCACACTTCATTGAAGTCCATTTGCTAGGCCGCACACTGTCAATATCATAGTTGGTCACAAACATTACAGGGTATCTCTATCCTCGGATCTTCATTCATCATGGTTATGGGCCATCCACAAACCCACACTTCATCGAAGTCCATTTGCTGGGCCGCACACTGTCAGTATCATAGTTGGTCACAAGTATTACAAGGTATCTCTATCATTGGATCTACATTGATCATGGTTATGGGTTAACCACATAGAACCCTTATCTTCAGTGGCTCTTCATATTCAACAAAGGCTTCGTAGGAGGGAACTTCACGCAATAGTGACCATTGCTTCTTAAGAAGGAAGGAATGATCCGAATGGAAAATAGCATCAACCCATGGTATTCATCCACCCATGTTATTCATCCATCCATGGAATTTACCCATGGTATTTTAAGTGCATCCACCAATGGTATTGTAAGTGGAATCCACCCATGGTATTCATTCACCCATGGTATTTTCACATAGTATTGTGACACCCACCCATGGTATTCATTCACACATGGAATTGACCCGTGGTATTGTGACATCCACCCATGGTATTCATTCACCCATGGAATCGACCCGTGGTATTGTAACTGAAAAATACTGTAAGTAAAAAGTCGCATTTTCTAAAAGGACAGTTTGTCTGCCACAATGTAGCTCTTATAGTTATTCTTTATTTTAATAAAAACATTATTTGTGGTTTTGTTTATTGGGCATTCTCATATTTTTATTTTGGCATTTCAATTTTTCAGATCTTGGGGTGCCTCTCCCCCAAAATCCATTTCAATTTTTTAAATCTTTGGGGTCTCCCCCCAATATCTAGATCATATATGCTAAATAAATTTGATATGCTTGATTGTTATCGATCCCCTACTCCAAGTGCTCAGGGAGAGGTGTTATGTAGAGATGATGGTGTTCATTTAGTTGATGAAAAAAATTAAAGAAGTATTGTGGGGAGCTTGATAATTCTAGCCCAAACAAGGCTTGATATTACATATTCAGTTTCACTTCTTTCAAGGTATATGAAAAATCCATCTAAAATACATATGAAGGAAGCCAAGAGGATTCTAAGGTATTTGAAAGGCACTCTAAATTTTGGTATTCATTACTACTCTTCTGAAAAGTTCAAACTTGTTGGATTTAGTGATTCAGATTGGGGAGGTAGTATTGATGACTGTAAGTCCACATCTAGAAATTGTTTCACTTTTGGTTCTGGTTTGATTACATGGAGCTAAAAAAAAAACAAAACATTGTTGCCATATCATCCATAGAAGCAGAGTATGTTGCAGTTACCTTAGCAGGTACACAAGCTCTTTGGCTAAATTGTTTTTTGGAAGAAATTGGAGAAAAACAAATTCAGCCTACAGTGATTTATTGTGATGATGTAAGTTCCATCAAGTTAGCAAAGAATCGTGTCCATCACAGTAGGAAAAAGCATTTTGACATGAAATATCACTTCATTAGAGATTTGGTGCAGAAGAAAGATATTGAATTGAAGCATATAAATACTCAGCATCATATAGCAGATATCTTCACCAAAGCAGTTGCAAAAACTCAATTTTTGGCACTACGAGATAAGATAGTAAATCCTCAATCATTAAGGGGGAGTGTTGGGAATAATTCTTAATTAATTTCTTATGTAAATTGTTGACAAGTTAGTGAGCAGATTTTGTGTTCTCTCTGTGAAATTAGGGAAGAAAATTGTTAGGGTGGTCAGTGCTCAAAATTGGTTGTAGTGTCAGTAAATTTGTTTTAGAGTTGATTGATAATAATTTTAGTAATAAATTTCCTATATAAGAATGTAGTTAATGGTTCAATTAATATATTAGATTTAAAACATTTTTTAGCTCACACGGTAACTGTGTTTTATTCGTTAATTTTTTTTTATATACGTATTTTTCTTCATAATTATGTTGGATTATCAGCTGGCTTAAATAAGTCATTTCATATTCTATAGGCCATGGAACTGGTCATAGGTAGAGACTAAAGGAATCTGAGACTAGGGAAATGGTAATAATCCACCTTTTCTACATAGTCTCTCTGACGACACCCAAAAACCAGGAGCCAAAGATGTTCAAGGAGCATCAGGGTAAAGACACCAGGCATAGAGGCAACATAGGAAATGAAACCTAAATCAAAATGACTACAACTAGGGTTTTTCAAATGAATCACAACTGTGGGTTGATGAACGCATATCCCAAGTATTCAAGCATTGTTTAGAAGGTCACATGCACCCCATGTGATGAAGGTCGATGTGGCGGAAATGGATTGCTCGCAGGGATCCCAATGACCAAGTGAGATAACACTTATTAGCAATGTGGGGATTTGTAACATAGACTTATAACTTACGTTAGGAAATTATTACAACCTTAAAATATCTAGACATTTTGTCATACCTTAGTGAGATGCCTCCTCATATAACAATAAGGTCCAAACCATGCTAATGGCTGAAAAATAAGGGGCGATGGTCCAACGTTGCTAAACAAACATTAGAATGTATAAAAGAAATATAGCCAAATTTACATATGATAGATGAAAAATAAATATAACAAGACATTGGATAGGTCAACAAGTATATATGTGCAAAAACATTTATGAAGAAATTTGGAAATCGTATATCTTTTAAGTTCATAGAAGAGGTAAGGTTGTTTGTTGTAACACATTCCAAATCACTATAGGAAGATAACAATAACATACATGATGATAGAATAAATGTTTATATAATATATATATATATATATTATATTATATATATAATATATTATATATAACGGTAGTAAATGGTAGAGTTGTGACATCTACAATAGAAGGCTTAGCTTTTCAAGATCTATCTAGACTTATGATGTTATTGTAACAAGAATGTTGGCTTCTAGCATCCAACAACCTTGTTGTTAGTATGGATTATCAACTTCCATAAGTAGGGATCAATTCCTTTAGCAAGGAGGAGGTAATTCCTTTGTCATTATTCTATCTTGAATTTGGAGACCTTCATTCAATCCTTCAGTGATCAGTTAAGAGGGAGATAAACTAAGAAATATTCGATTGTGAAAATCGCTATGAAATTTGTCTTCATCACAGAAACAATTGTTAACTTTGGAATTGGTTGTCAAAAATCTTTGTAAAAAATAATACTAGGATACCACAGTGACTTAGAGAAATTCCACCTCAATTATTTCTCAAGTTCTTTTCCATCCTACACAAATGATACTAGAGGCAAAAATTCAATATTACCCTTTAAAAAAAAAAATTCCACTTAGCCTTTCATTATATAAACTAAGGAGGCAAATGGAGGGAGAAAAAAAGCTTCCAAATGGGCAAGAAGGATGTAATTGGGGATGCAAAGAAGAATGAATTGGGTGGACTAAGAGATTTGCCTAGGTATTGCAGCAAAAATGCTGCAACTCCCAGGGCTACCATCTTTACTTATCAACATGTTGTTCATACAAACTTGGAGGTGATAGTGTTATATGCACAAGTAGAAGTGTAGGTGTTTGGTAAATTTAGTATGTCCTAAATTGCTATTTAAAATTTCAATCCGAGAGTCATACACTGATGAAGTGAAGTGCACTGTATGTGAAAGATAACCTTTCTCTTAGTCTTTTGTCGTTTTTGAGCTTTTTTAGTTTGTTTTTGGGTTTATCTTCTGTGGATTCGGTAGTGTGAGATGGCGAAATTGAAAATTAAGTATGGATGATAATGGTGATTTCGACAATGGTTTTCCAAACTTAAAAGTTCTCAAAAAGAAGGTTTCCAAACTGACTGTAATGAAATCAATTCTCAAAAAAAGTAAATGTACCAAAGCAATGAACTAGTGACAATGGCCCAATATCCTTACTGTTGTATGAAAAAGAAAATAAAAACTGAACTTAAAGCAACTCAAATACTGAAAGCAAAGGAAACTAAATCACACTACTTCAACCGATACTCTGACCCTTCACCTTTCGACTCACTCCGGCTATAGGAAGTAATCATAAACAAGATGAGTATTATGATATCTAAATTGCAGAAAATTAAATTGCATAAAAGGAAACTAAGATTTAACTACTAATTCATATTTCAATTCTTGGAAATGACACAAGTAATTCAATCTCTAACTTGCAGGAAAGCAAACTAAATCATACTACAACAAGTAATATTTTGATTCCTTACTAATTGAGTCGCTTGGCTATAGAAAGGAAATCATAAACAGGTAAGTAATATGATGTCTAAATGGCAGAAAAGTAATTAAGCAAAACAAAACTTGAAAGAAATGACAATGTTGGAATTAAACTTAGTAAATGAAAATCAGCAGAAAGGACAAGATGATCTCATGTCAGTAGTTATAAAAAATATGTAAATTTGCCCGGGCTGCCTACAAAAACCTGTAAAAGAATCACTGGTCAGCTAACAGTTATGGAAAAAACATAAAGGAAATATGGGCAGCAATGAACATCAAAACAACACAAAATATATACAAGTAATGATTATAAAAAAACAGTAAATGAAAGCAAGTAAGAAACTATACAAAGCTTTGGTGTACAGGGGGCCTCTGTAACCTCGGCCAGCCAATTACTTAGTCACAAATCGAATTGAGGAATGTTGTCTTCTCATATATTAAAGTGCAGTAATAAAACAAAGTAAAGTGCAGTACAGTGGGCTGATAACAACAGTCAAAATTACATCTCTAAAACTAACTATCCATCGTATATCACGTTATTTATAAGTGAAAACGCTTGCAACTAATTCCTAGATTTTATCCTGCCAAGAGACATGTAAATCTCCACGGCTTGAGATCTAGTGTTATGGTCATTATGGCAGTTGAATCCATGGAGTGCTGGCTGCTCGATTCAGTTCACGGGCTGATCGACAGTTGTTCCAGTACCTCCAGAAACTAAGGATCGTGCCACACAAACCTTCACATGGGCAAAACAGAGCCGTGCCGTCGCAAAATTCCTCATTTGGCCCTTCCTTTGACCGTCGTTGACCATGACTATTTATGAGTGATTTGGCTGATCTGAGGGGACACACTCCATGTACACGTTACTTGCATCCTGCCCATGTGGCTGGTTTCTCCATTGGACACTTGTAACATAGCCTTTGACAAAATGGCTGCGGAAACTTGGGCTGGCTGCGGAAAGTGACAGGTTTCCGCAGCTGTTTGAACAAAAAATCTAAATCAAACAACAGTCATAAACATAGTTAGGAAACCATTTCATAAGCTCTTTTTAGACTAATATGCAATGATTTGACAGCTGGGTGGATGAAGTAAATGGAAAAAGAAGGCTGAAAGGGTATATAAGGAAGTGCAGGTTTGGGACTCAACACAAAGGAGAGAGGAAACAAGCAAGGAGCCAAGCGAAAGACTAAGGTTGGTTCTCTCTGCTTCTCTCTCATCTATCTCCCATAAAGGAAAACACAAGTTACTTTGAATTGTTTGTTTCTAAGATAGCTACCCATCTTAGTGGGACTAGCATATTTGAATAGACACTAGTTTTCCCGGAAACAAAGACTAAATCCATGACCATTAAATCCAAAAATATCACCCATGGTAGTTTGGTCTATGATAACCATTGTCTTGAGAAGGTTTCTTCTTATAAATATTTGGGTATTGACTTTCCTTATCATCTCAACTGGAATTATAGCATCGAGAAAATAATTATTGGAGGTTGGAAAGCATATTATGAGCTTGAAAATAATTGTAAGTTCGACGACCTTTAGATTTGGAGTAAAAAAAGGTTCCTCTTTGAGACTCTCATCACCCCTGTTATTTGATGCAGGAGCATATAGCACCCTTAATTAAAGGAGGAATCCAAAGTGGATAAGGAGGAGATGTGGACCATCGAGCAAAACAGGGGACAATTCTGTTGTTAAAACAGAGTAAATGATGGAATGGATAAGTCTCTTGAAGACTTTAATAATGTAATCTGCCACATATTTATGTTTGTCTAGGGGTTTGTTGAGTGATTGTGGGAAGAAATCATGCATCTTAAATGATCCACGACTGTTGTAATCCCTTATAAAAAGTGAAGTCTGTGTGTGTGAGAGGGATATAGAGGGATAGACATAAACTGTGTAAGGATAGAGTATTCAAAATGCAATCAACTGGGAGCTTGTTCTAAGGTTGAAATGCCTTAGCTTGTAATCGTCTGTATATAATAGAAAGTGTGCCTTGTGTTGATTTTCTGCGCTTGTGTGTATTATTAGAGATAGTCTGAGTATGCATGTTGTAGTATTGATCGACCATCGACCACTATGAGGATCAGCAGCGATCAAAGTTTAAATGAAATATTATTATATATGAATTTCATGTGTTAACAGATTATGGCAGATCCATGTTAAAACATAGAAACCATCAAACGCAAGAGAAATCAAGCCAAGGAAGAATAGATGACAGAATGTACAGGGGCCGTTTGATTACATGGATCAACGGTCCAGATGATGTCGCTGAGGAGAAAAGCGAAATATCGCATCGACAGATTGTTTTACAAAGGAATGGGCCTTTGAAGCAGCGCGATCGTGATCACATGATTAAGTGTGGACCATCAGATGTCGATGTGCCGACATGCGATATTGCGATAGACCGAGGGCCGATGAAGTGATATCCCCGATATGCGATGATCGGTGATCAGAGATCGGGGATTTTAGAGTGTAGACCCGAGGATATATAGGTCCGGGTGAAATGTTTTTGAGATCCGGCTAAGTGTTTCGGGTGCGTTATTTCCCGTTTATCCTGTGTTTTTCGATAATTTGTTGTCCCGAGTTATTATGGCCTAAGCACATAAATGAACACTCTCGATAGTGTAGTAGGCTATAATATGTTGTATGGTCACATTTAAAAGGTTTAAAGTCGATAACACTTCCTGTAGGGTTTATGGGCAATAACCCATAGGCCTTAGAATCGAATATTGTAAAGGAAAGGGGATTTGGCCTTACCCCAAAATCTCTTTTCATCAAGTGGTATCAGAGCAAGGAAATTTTTCCTACGAGAAGGAAGAAGTGAAAAGAAGAAAGAGTTCAAGCAGAAGGAGAAGGAGTTATAGTTGTTTAAAGCTGGAGAGTTTGTGGTCTTACTGTCGTGCAGAGAACGACAGCGGAAGGTGAGATGACTTGCAGCAACCTAGAGCAATGAGTGCTGAATTGGTTCCAGAGAAGAGAACCAGAAGGATGCCAAAAGACTGAGTGAGGAGAGCTTGGTGAGGTATCATGTAGCAGAGGAAGACTGTTATTGCAAAGGTTGGTTGCAGCTCACAAAAGATCATGAAGGCAGTTCCACTGAGAAGTGGGTAGAATTGCTAAGGAAAAGGAGAAGCATATGACCAGGAGGTCATAAATTTTTGTGCCTTGGGAGTCTGATGCAGGAGCATCTGGCACCCTTAATTAAAGGAGGAATCCAAAGTGGAAAAGGAGGAGATGTGGACCATCGAGCAAAACAGGGGGCAATTTTGTTGTTAAAACAGAGTAAATGATGGAATGGATAAGTCTCTCGAAGACTTTATTACTGTAATCTGCCACATATGTAGGCGAGTCTATGGGTTTGTTGAGTGATTGTGGGAAGAAATCATGCATCTTAAATGATCCATGACTATTGTAATCCCTTATAAAAAGTGAAGTCTGTGTGTGTGAGAGGGATATAGAGGAATAGACAGAAGTTGTGTAAGGATAGAGTATTCAAAATGTAATCTATTGGGAGCTTGTTCTAAGGCTGAAATGCCTTATCTTGTAATCGTTTGTATATAATAGAAAGTGTGCCTTTTGTTGATTTTGTGTGCCTGTGTGTATTATTAGAGATAGTATGAGTATGCGTGTTGTAGTATTTATCGACCATCGATCACTATGAGGATCGATGGTGATCAAAGATTAAATGAAATATTGTTATATATGAATGTCATGTGGTAATAGAGTATGGCAGATTCGTGTTAAAACACAAAAACCATCAAACACAAGTGAAATAAAGCGGAGGAAGAATATATGAGAGAATGTACAGGAGTTGTTTGATTACATGGATCAATGGTCCAGATGATGTCGTTGAGGAGCAAAGCGAAATATCACATCAGTAGATTGTTTTACAAAGGAATGGGCCTTCGAAGTAGCATGATCACGATCATGCGATTAAGTGCGGACCGTCAGATCGAGATTAGGATAGACGGTCCAGATCTAATCGCTGATCACAAATTAGAGAGGCCAAGTGCGAAGGGCAGTGGGAATGCTGATGTGCCGACATGCGATATTGCGATAGACCGAGGGCTGATGAAGTGATATCGCCGACATGCGATGATCAGCGATCAGAGATTGGGGGTTTCGGAGTGCGGACCTGACGATATATAGGTCTGGGTGAATTTTTTTTTAGATCGAGCTAAGTGTTTCAAGCACGTTATTTCTCGTTTATCCTGTGTATTTCGATAATTTGTTGTCCTAGGTTTTTATGGCCTAAGCGCATAAATGAATGCTCCCGATAGTGTAGTAGGCTCCGATATATTGTATGGTCACATTTAAAAGGTTTAAAGCCGATAACACTTCTGATAGGGTTTGTAGGCCATAACCTATAGGCCTCAGGATCAAATATTGTAAAGGAAAGGGGATTTGACCTTACCCCAAAATCTCTTTTCATCATTATCTTATATGGATGTGAATTTTGGGGGTGCACTATGTCTAGGGAGTCGTGGAGAAAGATTGAGATGATCGAAAATAAATTCATAAACTATAACCTCAAGATCAATGGAAATACTCCATATCCTATCCTCTTGATCGAAGCTGGTCTATCCCCCATTGAAAGTGAAACTATTTTTAGATATATGATATATAAGAAGAAGCTTTGCAATATGGAATCCAAGAGGCTCCCAAAAATTTCTTCTAACTTTAGTAAAAATGCTCACTTGCACCTCAAGCGCGAGTGACATCATGATGCTCAGTATTGGCTCAACCTTTTGGGGATTAAGGAGGAGATCATCATGGGAAGAAAGGACAATAGCAAAGATACTATTATCTCTAGTTTTATGGACAAGATGTGGGATGCTAAGGAGCTAGAGGGTAAAAGGAAGCTAAGGTACTATAAGGAGGTGATCAACCCCACCCTTGATAACCAGAATTATCTCTCTATGTTGAATATCACTAAGAATAAAATGAACATCGCTAGGATTATAACTAACTCTCATGAGCTTTGGAGTGAGACTGGGCGGTGGTCTACTCCCAAGACTCCCTGAGACGATACGATTTGTCATATTTGTGATACTAAAAAGGTGGAAGATGAAAAGAACATCCTTATAGACTACTCAACTCTTGCCCACATATGCTCTCAATTCCCTATCATCAACCACACCTTCAATCTTCTTGAATTATTAAGCCAACCAAACTATAGTGATCTTGGAATGCTTCTTTCCCTGCTTCTTGATCACAAAAATAAGATTTTGAAGAATGACAATTATTCTCTATTTTCTTGAGGTCTAATAGACCACATTGGTCTTAGTGGAAATTAATCATCATCATCATCAGCAATAAATCAAATTTAAATAATGATAATTTATATGTATATCATTATATTTAATTAATGTGTAGTTTAATTTATACAATAATATTTTTCACAATATTTTTTTAACCAAAATTTGTAAGAGATTTTTACTTGAGTTTAAGGCATTTAATTATAAACTTCAAAAATTATTTTAAACAACAAAAAATCAAGTTCTTGCATGATGAAAAATTATTTCGGACTACGCTTTTAATTGATAATTATATATAAAGAATTAATACATAGTAAGCTTTATTCACACACACACACACACACACACACACATTAAATTATAGATTCATCTTACTATATAAATTCAAATGATAATAAGTCTTATTTTGAATTATAATATTTGATAATTTTATACTGAAATTTATATAAAATATAAATAGTATTATAAAAAATTGTAAAGAGGAATTGTTGAGCCTCATAGTTTCTTCTTTTTGACACCTCTTTTTCACCTACTTTACTCCTCTTTGACCATCATAATCACTCAATGGGCATCATATCATAGGATTTATGGCATGGCAGGTATATAATAATATTGTATTTCATAAGTTAATAATGTTCTTTATTATTAGTCTAATATTTTCTTTAGCTACTGGATTGGGATGATTCTATACCTAATGTCTGATTCTGCAACCAAGTCCATTGTTTGATAGGTTTCCATATGCCAGTTGGAGGGAGAAATATATGGATATGTGGCGATCAATGTACTCAATGATTCCCTCTTATCTTCATGAACCAGATTGATATGAGAAGCTTCCAGTTGCGTGGTCAAGGATAAAGTCAACTCTGTCAGCGATAACATGTGAGCGAGGAACAATATATACGCCTCACGATTTGCTTTATTAATACAAAAGCGTGAGCAATTTCTGTTATCATATCTTTTCATAGTTAATTTTAGCATTTTGTTAGCAAGGCTAGGAATAGAGCTTTGAACATTTAATGATGCGGGCTTTATAAAAAGACCTTGCACGAAACAAAAGCACAGTGACTTTTATGTGACATTGTGTTTTTAATTCAAAGAATCCTTTTTATTTCGATGTGTGGTTGATTTTTTGATTGGATCTCGTGACCACCTGCTTATGGAAGGCCCCCTCAAGGAATAAGGTTTTCTTATGTGTTTTAAGTAGAGTTCTCTTATCATTTCGTAAGCCCACTTTCTGATTAAAATAGATGCATCCTGTAGAATGTTCTCTATTATTGACTTTTGAACTAAATAGCAACAATCTGATTGTCTCATTATTTTTTTTTATTGATTCAGGAGCACATGAATTGTGTTTAACAATAATGATAGTAGTAGTGAGAGTTTGAACTTAGAATGAAATTGTAATTCTTAAAACAGAGGATTTATTTGCAGGTTATATTTCAAAGCATGAGTTGTTTATCAAATTGAGCAAGTGTGAACATAGTTTAAATTCATTTTGGTTTTTCATGCAAGAGTGTGTTATATTGATAGATGAGTTGATTCTTTTAGAAATCGAGTTTCATTTAAAGCATATTTATGATATATCGCAGGGTGTGTGAGTTAAATTTCATTTTACAAGTGTGATATTGATTTATAAGTTTGAGATTTTTATTGGTTGTGTGGATTTCATAACTAGATACAATTTTTATAAGGGTGTGATCATCTTTCATAAAACTAGTTTCAATAAATAATTCAATCATGTTCATTGACAATTTAATTCAATTTGGATAACTAGGACTCCTATCACATATAGTTCATTTACAATTCGTCAGTCTACTAGCCCTGGTTGATAATTTATGTAAACAATTTAAATCAATTAAATTAACAAACATTTTTGCGTTGTTTCCAGGGAAGTGTATATAGGAGTGTGTGTTTTTTTATTTTGATAGTTAAAAAAAATGATATGCATAGGGAAAGAAATTCTAGAGGTAGATTTGTAGGTAGAGGTAGAAGTTTAATCCCAACAACATCACTCACCCCACCACGACCTTGTAGTTCCACAACATCCACCCAAACTCACATTCCATCCATAGCAGCAAAAACATATACTTCCTGAGGTATTAAGATCTGAAATCGAACCTAGAGATTCACCAACCTCATCAACTAAGGCCATAATAGAAGAAGAAGATCCCATATCCCAAACAACAGGAGTAATTTTCCTATCTTCAACTGGAGAACAACTTCTAGCTTAAGAACTAGAACTCCCTAGTGAAGAAGAGGAAGAATAAACTTATTCTAACATACCATTGGTAGAAGAACCAGAGGAACTATAAGAGGAAATCGAAAATCCAAATTTAGAACCAAAACCCTATATTAGTTCTGAATAATATACAATGGCTGGAGAAGGGGAAGGAGAGGTACATAATGTGAATGGTGAACAACCTAGGATTAGAGGTGGAAGAGGTGGAAATAGAGGAGGTGGAAGAGGTGGAGGAAGAGGAAGAGGGAGAGGAGATCCAAAAACTTTTGGATTTCCTATGCTTGATGAGCATACACTGGTTACAATGAAAAATATTTCACCCTCTATCCTCCCAAATTTTCATGGACTAAGAAGTGAAAATGCTAAAACATTTCTCTTTGAGTTTGAAGTCTTTTGTAGATCATATGATTATTCACATGACGCTCAAAAGTTGAAATTGTTCCCAACAATTCTCAAGGATGCAACATTAAAATGGTTTATGGGTTTAGGAATAAATTCTATAAGATCATGGGAACAGATGAAAACCACATTCGTAGCGAAATATAAGGACTATTAGATGCCCCATAATATTAAGGATGAAGTCTTTAAATGGTGCAAAAGGAAGATGATAATCTTGAAGATTTCATTGAAATATTTTCATATAATATAAAAAGGGAAAAAATGCATAATCTTGATGAAGAAAATTTGAAAGCTCTCTTATTAAAATCCATCCGAGATGAATGGATTAATATTATCAATCTAATGGGTAAGGGATATATTTCGTAGTTAACATTCAAGGAAATTTTTGAGTTATGTATAGATATTTCAAGAGGCAAAGCAAGAACTGGGAAAAATCCAAGAGACTCTCTTTTGTCAAGGATTAATAAATCTGTAGCTGGGACAATAAGTAGGGCTGAATAAGGTAATTTTCTTGATAATTTTAAAACAAATATTTTATGGAATCTTAGCGAACAAATAGATACCCTTAAAATACAAAACAAGCAGAAGGCTGAAAATGTTGCATTATCCATTTTTTGTCCTAAGTGTAGAAAGAAGCATGCCTTGAAATAATGTCCTCTTAATTTGAAGAGTGTGGAAACTTGTGTTATATGTGCGGAAAATCATGATAGAAAATAATGTCCCTCAATACAAGGTTTGAAAGTTGTTTTTCAAGAAGAACTAGTACCAAATCAAGTAGACCCTCTTTGTTTTATTGCTAAAAGACCATGGAAAAATTCACAAACAAATACATTCAAGGTTTTAACACTCAGACATTTGCACAACCATCAAAAGGTAATTGGACTACAGCCATGCCTTGACAATCTTGGCTTGAACCTTGGTCACAAGGATGGAAAAATCCTTACGGAAAATACCCTCAATATCCTCAATATCCTCATTTTCAACAACCCTATCATATTTTTCAACCACAATATTATCCTCAGCCTGTTCAACAAACTCAACCCAAAAATTCAAATCCATAACTTTCATTACCAATTTATCAAATATCAAATAAATTGCCTGCCCAACCACTTCTTAACCTAAATAATAATAAAAATTCACAACTTGTTTACAATGTGGAAGGACAGAATTTCCAAACTTACATGATAACTCCATTAGATCTAAACAATTTTCAACTTAGATCTAGTAGAGTATTGGAAAACAAGTCACCATTAGTTGTTATTCAAGAATATGAAAAAGAAAATGCCTCTGAAGAAGAGGAACCTCTCAATGAAAAAGAAAAGCTTCAAAACAAGTCACCCTACACATTCTGATGATATTCCAATAAACTCAACTCCTATTATGGAACAACCTTCAATATTTGTTTCAAAACCACCTTTTCCTGAGAGATTAAAAATTGATGAACACGTAGAAAAACAGATTTTATTGCCTGATTATGATATGTTAGATGAACTGAAGAATGTTTTCATAAAAGTTCGTTTGATATAGGCCATTAAGGAAATACCAATTTTTGCAAAGACAATTAGGGTGTTAAGCATTAAAAAACCAGGAAGGAAAAGAAAAGAAGTCAAAAGAATTCAACTAGTTGGAAAAATTGCAGATATCATGATGGGAAAAACAATAATTCAGAAATATCTTGATTTAGGAGAATCTATAAACATCATGAGTAAACAAACTATGAATCAATTAAAACTTCCTAATCTTCAATATACACCTACAATGTTACAATTAGCAGATAGATTTGTGATCAAACTTGACGGTGTATTAGAAGATATACATGTATCCTTAGATTCTTGGGAATACCCTGTTGAATTTATGATTCTAACACCCAAGAGTAACTTAGGAGGACATCCAATGATTCTAGGAAGACCATGACTAGCTGCAGCTATTGCTTTTATAAGTTGTAGACTGGTGATATGTTTATCTATGATGGAAGTTCAACAAATAAATTCACACTGTATCCACCTGCAAAAACAACAATAGAAGTCGAAAATGAAGAATGGATAGATGATGATATGGATATAAGACCAATCTTTTCTACTTCACAAATAGATGAAGAAGATCAAATTTTGAATTTAATGGAAACTAATGAGTCTTCCTCATATTGTGAATCTAATCAAAGTTTTCAAGAACAATGTAATATTGAGTATTTATCATCTCGTCAACTATCTTTGCATTCCATGGAGAACTTTAGCAATGCTACAATAGAAATATTATGAGGAAAAAATTTGAATATCAATAATAATTTGGAAGAATTTCAAAAGAACGAATTAATGAATATGTTACAAGAACATTCCTCTTCTTATGCATGGGAATACATTGATATCAAGGGAATTAATTCTAGTACTTGTATAGATCATATTTACATTGAAGAAAATGCGAGACCAATTCAACAACCTCAAAGAAGAATGAATCCAAATTTAAGGGAAATTGTTAAGGAGGAACTACAAAAATTGTTAAATGTAAATTTCATCCATCTAATATTAGATAGTCAGTGGGTTTCACCCTTAGTAATTGTTCCCAAAAAGAATGGAAATGGACAGTATGTATTTACTTTCGGGAATTGAATAAAGCCACTTTAAAGGATCACTTTCCACTTCCTTTTATAGATCAAGTTTTAGATACCTTGGCAGGAAAGAAATATTTCTCATTCTTGGATGGTTTTAGTGGATATAACTGAATCCAAGTAGCTCTAGAAGATCAAGAAAAC
This sequence comes from Pinus taeda, assembly GCA_000404065.3. Lineage (NCBI taxonomy): Eukaryota > Viridiplantae > Streptophyta > Pinopsida > Pinales > Pinaceae > Pinus > Pinus taeda. Next base: position 1,834 of record APFE031553357.1, on the reverse strand, counting down.
CAATTTTACCTGTCCATGGGGAACTTATGCCTACCGAGTACTTCCTTTTGGATTATGTAATGCACCTATAACATTCCAAAGGGAAATGTTAGGCATTTTTTCTGATCTAATTCATGATTGTGTGGAAGTTTATATGGATGATTTTATGGTTTATGGAAATTCTTTTGAAGAGTCTCTTAAGAATTTGGAAAAAGTTCTCATTATATGTAAGGAAGCAAATATCATTAATCCATGATTTATTTATTTATTTATTTTTATGATGTTTACTGAGGGGATTGTTTTAAGACACCATATTTCAAGAAATGGAATTAGAGTGGACACATCTAAAGTAGAAGTTATTTCTAAATTATCAATTCCAACTTGTCAACAAGATGCTAGAAGTTTTCTTGGTTTTAATAGTTACTATAGAAGATTCATAGAAAAATTTACAAAAAATGCATCTCCACTTTTCAAATTGCTCACAAAAGATTGTGAATTCATTTGGAATTCTGATTGCCAAAAAGCTTTTGAAACATTAAAAGAGAAAATTTCTGAAGCACCCATTCTCAAAGGAGCAAACTGGAAATTACCTTTTCACATTTCAACTGATGCTTCATATATAACTTTAGGAGCTATATTAGGACAAAAGGATTTAACTCTTTATGCCATTTATTATACCAGTAAAATTTGACTCCTTTAGAGTTAAATTACATTGTAACTGAAAATGAGTTTTTAGTTGTTGTCCATGCCATCAATAAATTTAGATATTACATCACCGATTATGAAACCTTTATACATACAAATCATTCTGAATTAGGTACTTAATGAATAAACCAATCACTGATGGCAGAATTATAAGATGGTAATTTTTCTTACAAGAATTTAACATCACTATTTTGGATCGACGATGAAAACAAAACACAGTTGTTGATTTTCTATCTAGGATTCAAAATGATAACAATGATGTACCTGTAGAAGATAAATTTCTTGATGAATATCTTTTTGTAGTATCTATTAAATTTCCATGGTTTGTAGATATTGCTAACTATTTGGCTATAGGGAAGTAAACATCATATTTGTATCCTTGAGAAAAAAGAAAGGTAATTCAAATTAGTGCATCTTACTCATGGATAAATGAAGAATTATATAAAATAGGGTTGGATCTAATCATTCGAAGGTGTGTTAGAGAATATGAAGTACCATAAATACTAAAGGCTTGCCATGATGAGCCATGTGGAGGACACTTCGCTGATAAAATAAACCCTTACAAAGTCCTTCTCTTAGGATATTATTGGCCTTCCCTTTTAAATGATGCCAAATAATATGTTAAGAGATGTGATATTTGTCAAAGAATGGGGATACATGTTCTCACTGATGAAATGCCTCTACAACCTTAGGTACTCATTGAGCCTTTTGAAAAATGGGCTCTGGATTTTGTTGGCCCAATTAATCCACCATCAAGACAAAAAAAGGTACATTCTTGTTTGCACTTATTATGTTACAAAATGGGTAGAACCTAAAGCACTTCCTTTTGCTATTGAAAATGTTATAGTTTCATTTCTTTTTGAGGATATTTTTACTCGTTTTGGTGTCCCAAGGGAAATTATGAAAGATCAAGGTACTCAATTCACATCCAAGTTGGTACAGAAGATGATGGATGAATACGGAATCAAGCATCGAAATTCCACTCACTATCATGCACAAGCTAATGCACAAGTGGAATCCACTAATAAAGTAATTGAAGCAATTCTTACCAATATTGTGCATTTACATAGAAGAGACTAGGCAGAAAAGCTTCCATAAGCTTTATGGGCATACCACACCACATGGAGAAACACTACAGGACATACTCCAT